>OZ014530.1:219946706-220150034 GCA_963966105.1 Volucella zonaria
ACACGCGTTTTCCACATATAAATATCTACAAAACTTCCTGGCAGCTCTTTGATCAAAATACCGTCAACGATACGAACGCGAAAGCACATAAGAAGTACATCAAGGAAATTCGACTTCAGACGTAAGAGACTGATAAAGCGCTCTCTGGGTTAAAAAGTGTACTGGCATTCCAGAAATCATTTTGGTTACCCAGAATGCTAACTCCTAGTAAACAGATTTAATCCGACCTGCACATGGGTATGTACATATGTATATACATTAGTACATATATTGTATATTGATTTAAAATGAAATTCAAGCCTTTCATTGCAAAAATTATTGCAACCTAATCAGTTTAATCAAAGTACTGCGTAAACAGAAATTTTGACCCACATGCAACGCAGATCTACATATAGTCTGTACAATTAAATCCAGGTTCGAGTACTCGGCTCACAACTTGACAGCTTATGTATTTTATTTATATCAATGTGCAGAGTTTAAAGCTCAACCTAGACGAACTTCATCATATATCATATTTGTTGAGCCCAATTTAGATGTTCCATGTATATACGAAACATGGCCTGCTCCCAAAGCTGTGTCAGTAAATTGATATAAAATCCATCGCTTTAATAGAAACGATCAGTGGGGGAAGCAAGTGTCGCCATGTACGTGAAAAAGGGGTTTGATTATAAGCCCCTATGTAAATCAGAAGAGGAGGCTGATTGCGGAATAGATTATCTCTTTTTGAAATTGATTTGCGAAAGTTGTTCTGCTAGGCACGGTTTATAGACTGAATAAAAACATCGAACTTAGCCCACTTTCCTTATCCTGAGTGGCGATCTTAACCCCAACCTTTTTGACAAGCAAAGTTCATCCTATCTCTTATATACAGCAGAGCCTCAATAATCCGAACACCCAACATTTATACCCTGTTCGGACTAGCGAATCGTTCGGATTAAAGTATATGCAGACATCTTGAAGGCATTTTTCGAAACAAAACAAAGTTTCTCGTAATTTAAAATATATTTTAATAACGTAAAAAATGTTATATATGTAATACAGACTAGAGTGTAATGCAATTTATGTAATTTCGCTTTTTTAAATTCCAATATAGTACTTTGACGAGTGGTATTTAGCGACATAAAAAACGCTTTACCCCTTATTTTACGTAATAACATTTTTTCTGGAATCAATATATCGACTTATCCCCCCATTCTAAGCAAGTATTTAAGGTAGACACAGCTTGAGTATGTACAACTGGTTCCGATGACTCCAATTCTTCCTCGCTTTCGATGTCCTGCTGATTCATGTCTTACTACGTCTTCATCAGTTAACGGCTCCTGGCAGTCAATGTTACAAAAAATGCTAGATGGGAGATCATCTTCATGATCAAAATCATCTACATCTTAGCTAGACATTTCCTCTGATTCGAATAACAAAAGCCACAGAGGTTTCGAAGACTTTTTAATCAAATTTGAAGACAATTGCTACCACCTTTGAGCCAATGAAAACACTGCATCTTTCATTGTGGTCTTTTTAAGCAGTTCAGATACTGCGCATTCTGGATCCATTTCTTGCTGGCCAAAAATTTGCAATAGGAATTTTTTCTTGTATGTCACTTTAATGTTTTGAACCACATTTTGGTCCATGGGTTGAATAGGAGCTGTGCAATTAGGTGGCATGTACAAAATAGTGAAATTTTCGTCGATCAATTGCAGATCTTCTTCAAGTGGATACGCTGGTGCTTTATCAAGAAGTAAAAATACTTTTAGTGGTAGGTTTTTTTTCAATAAAAATTTCTTTACTTCGGGAATGAAGTGTCCTTTTAACCACTCTAAAAAATATTGGTCTTGTAACCCAAGCATTTTTTTGACCTGTATAATGGACTGGTAACCTTTGGCTGTTGCAAATGCACGTAGCCATTGTGCTTTGCCAACGACCAGCAACGGCAGTTTGCGCGTTCCGGTTGCGTTTGCGCATGGCATAAATGTGAAAAAAACCTGACAAGGGGACGTTCTTGCTTCGCTGCCCTAAAAACCACGTAATTAAAACATCTTCAAGCTGGGAGTTTTCAGGAGCTTTTAAAGTTTTTCTGGTGCCTGGACCCTTTTCTGTGTTTATTACAAATGATTTTAGTCTTTCCTCCTTGCTTTTAATGTCAAAAATAGTCGGTTTTCCAAACGCTATACTGCATTGAAAGAACTGATAACGAGATACCTTGCTTAATCTTGTCCAAAATCTCGCACTTTTGTGATATTATGTTTCCTTTTCTTCGATGTTGAAGCCACAATTTAAAAAGCACAGGAAATGGTCAAAGAAACATCACGCAACAATGTTAAGTAAAATAAAACTGTGCGACAAACCGAATGTAAAAGAGCGCCCTTCAAGAAATAAAACAGTTTTTACTGACTTCACTTTGAAGGACAATTGATAACTGATGACTTATGACTTAAGATCCTCCCTATTCATAGTCATCTCGTTGCAGCTGTCCCCCCTGAAGATACACAGTTATGCCTACGCAGTTAGCCTGTGGTCATACCTTTGGCCTACTGCGTAACCAAAAATTTACGACCCCCCTTTGTTGTTGACGATGACGATTGACAGCTAAATGGTTGTAATGGTTCTGGATTGAGATGTCATCTTCCATGATTAAATGTTTGCATCTGCGTATTAAGGACTGAAACGAATAAAATCTGTAAATTTTAATACGAGCTATATTTCCAATGCGTAAAAATTGTAATCTCTAGTTTCAGTTTGTTATTGATTTTAGTTCGGTGCGGCTTAAAATATTTATAAAATAAGAGTCAAGAGGAACGCCGTAAAAATACGCTCGAAAATACTTTGCGTCCAAACCATTTCATCGCAAAAAATTTAAACATAGCACGCAGTACAGTGGATTCTGTTATTAAACGATATTTGGAGACGTTGACAGTTAAGCGAAAACAGAAAAGTGGAGCACATGATACAAATTTGGACAGGAAAATAGCGGGTACCATCGTAAAAAACCGGACTATGTCATCCAGAGATGTTGCTCGGAAATGTAATACCAATCAAACAACGGTACAAAGATCTAAAAAACGTAACGGTCTAAAAACACGAAAACAACAAAAAATACCAAAAGTTACTGAAAAGCAAAAAAAGTCATAAAAACACGATCCTGAAAGCTATACGAGTTGATCGGCAACAAGAAAGCGTGCTATGTTTTGGATGACGAAACTTATGTCAAAGCCGACTTTACTACTCTTCCAGGTGCGCAGTTTTACAACTCGTTTGAAGCTGAGATTCTTCCGCAATCAACAATATCGATTGGGATGGAAAAATTCGGGTCAAAATATCTCGTTTGACAGGCGATTTGCCAATATGGACACAGAAGCTCATCGTTTATTACAACGGGAATAATTAACGGAGAAGTGTACATTAACGAGTGCCTAAAAAAACGGTTGATTCCTTTCTTAAACAAACACGAGGGTTCAACATTATTTTGGCCAAATTTATCTTCAGCTCACTATGCTCACGCGACGTTGAGCTTTCTTGTTGCTAAAAATGTAGACTTTATCTCAAACGACATGAATCCACCCAATGTTCCACAGTGCCGTCCCATTGGGCTTTGGTCAAAGCTAAATTGAGGAAAAGTGAGCGGTGAGCAAAGGACGTAAAAGATTTTAGTGCTAAATTGAAAAGAGCGTCCAAAAAGATCACGGATGTAACTGTCACCAACCTTATGAAGGACATTCGAAAGAAGCTGAGGAAAGATGGGAACCCAAATAATTTTTTTTATTTTTTGTAATTGTGAATGAATTTAATAAAAACAGAGTTTTAAAGCAAATAAAAAAAATTTACATGAATTATGAAAATATTTTTTTTTTTTACTTTGAATTTTCCAAATTTTATTCGTTTCAGTCCTTATTGGGATTGTTGATGTGAAGTGATACCATTCTTCGCCAACATTCTCCGGTACATCTGCTTACTCTGCTCGTCAAGTAAGGCCCAGTGCACATAAGCTGCAAAATAGATAGGAAGAAATACGTTGCCGTATTAGTAGACTCAAGTTAAATCAATTCTTCGAATTTTCGTTCTCGTTCCTGGAACCAGGGGGTCGTTCGGATTACCGATTTCTTCAGATTAGCGAGTGTTCGGATTATCAAGGCCCTGCTGTAGTTTAAAAGCTCTTAACCTATTCCCGGTTAACTTTAGTTTGCCTACTCATTTCACTGACGATTCTAAAACTCTTCTTGATCACTTTCTAGTAACTGATATTTCCGGGGTGCTCTTGTATAAGCAGCTTACAGCCCCAGCGTTTTCCAAGCATGGCTTGATATATACAGGGGGTCCCCTAATTCGCCAACGATAATTTGGGAATGATTTCTGGGCATATTCTAAGAAAAAAATCGTTCTACAGTAAGGGTCTATCTCCAATGTTGACATCATACTAATGGTAGAAGCTTCGTGTAGGACTTTATTTTTAGAAGAAATACCGGCCTTTATAACGGCGTTTAAATAAAGTTAATATCTTGTTTGAGTCTTTAGATATCCAATTTCTAAGCCTGTTCCATTTTCATTGCCCATGCTAATTTTTGACTTTGATGTCACTTTTCATTTTCATCAATGATGTCTTGTCTTCTACCTCTAATCCAATATATTCCTTTGCTGACGACAGTACTCTCTGCTTTTCATATTCGTTCTTGGACTCACGATCCTGCTCTTCGGCTGTATAACTGGAACGCCAGCGTATGTTTAGCTCATTAAATTCTAATATTAACAGAATAACTAATTGGGGAACTCCTAACAGAGTAGAATTTAATGCTTCCAAAAACACGGCCGTTATCCATGATTGGCACTTGAATCGTCGAAACCGATAAACATTCCATTCTCGGTGTGTGTCAATGACAACTTACGACGGGCGTTCAATATATTCTCGGTATCGATATGAAGGAAAATGCGAATTCAATTTAAATTGTTTTTATTTTTCAATATAATCTCCCCTAACATCAATGCATTTGTTACATCTTGAGATAAGCTTTTTTAAACCCTCAAAAAAATAAATTTCCTCTTTCTCTGCAAAATACCGACTTGAGTTCTTCATCATCCGAAAATCTTTTTCCACGAAGACATTTTTTCAAATCCGGAAACAAGAAATAATCACTAGGGGCAAGGTCTGGACTATAGGGTGGGTGTTGGATTTCTTCGAAACCACAATCTCGCGCAGCAGCCTTGGAAACTCGCCCCGTGTGAACAGGAGCGTTGTCATGAAAAAGCAACACACCCGCTGCGAGTTTACCCCGTCTTTTCTTTTTAATTTCCTCCCGCAAATTATGCAAAGTGGAAGCGTAGGATGTGACGTTGATGGTTTCACCTTTTTTTTTGTACTCAATGAGCAAGATTCCCTTTGAGTCCCAAAAAACTGTGGCCATGAGCTTCCCGGCAGACGGAGTGACTTTGAACTTCTTCGGGGGGTCTGTTCCTTTTTTATGCCACTGCATGGACTCTTGTTTGCTTTCAGGGTCATAGTGGTGGACCTATGTTTCGTCCCCAGTAACAATTCGATCCATAACACCGTCCGCGTTCTCACTACACATCTCCAAAAGCTCTCTACAGCATGCGATTCTCACTTTTTTCTGAGGCGCTGTGAGCATTCGTGGCACGCACCTTGCACTGACCTTTGAAAGGTTAAGATGGTCATGAAGAATGGTGTGAATGGTACCAATTGAAAGCTTGGTGATCTCTGCCATCATTTGTTGATGTTTATTATAAAAGAATTCGATATTTCCTCACTTAACCAAATGGATCAGTATAGTAGTTGCCTCAAATTTGTTAAGATGATGATGCTCCGATGATACTGAATTCTATTGTTATTATTGATGTTTTCCTGGAATGAATTTCAGGACAAAACTTGGTCAAACCTCAATCTAAATACCACGCGTTGCGGTCATTTAACCATGACGAATACTCCTGAAAATTTGATTGTCCTTCTTTCTTGCACAATCGCCTAAAATTAAATGTGATTTCAATATGTCATCTCATTGCGTTTGAAATCCAAAATGTTATCGCTGTGGCGAACAGAACGGTGGTTTAGAACAAAATGAAAATTACCCTTTAAAAGCAAGCAATTAAAAATTAAATGGGATAGACCGAACAATAAAAATACAATTTGAATAATTTGAATAATTTGAATTGAACTTCTACGACGTACTACGTATGCCGAAAATGGGTGATTCTTGTGGTAATTTCGACAGAAAAAAACCCCAAAGTATCCGAACGCATTCGGAAAGTCATCACCTATGAGGTCACAACAATTCATCATAACTGGTTTTAGATAATTTCAAATGAGACGCTCCTCCTAAACACATCTTCAATGTTGATATTGTTCTCGAAGATACGAGTAATGTGAGTTTTTTGAATTACATACAAGAAAAGTGCGCCAGAAGGATACAAAGTCCTACAAAGGCTTTTTCAATTGAAAATACTCATAAGTCATTGTTCGAGGTAGTCAATTTGTAAACTAATTTAAATGACTGCACCTAAGTACGACTGCTCTGAAGATGTGAAAATTCAGCAATTTCATTTATTAGATTGACAATTTTTTTTTGTAAATTCTGTTCCAGCACAGTTATCTAGAAGTGCTACTTTCGAACTCATGATGCACTATTTTCCTTAAATTCCTCCATCTGAATGTGTATAGGGGCGTAAAAAGGTTAAAATAATCAAATCAGCATCATACAAGCCCCCTGACTCAAGCATTTTGCATTTTAGACAGACGCTCGTACGAGTAGATAGACCCTGTACCCTCTAAAATGGAAAATTAAAAAAAGGAAAAAAAAAAACCACACCAAACCGAACCACTTTCAATTGACATCCCCACACAAAGACTTTGACCGCTAGAAGTACTCGTACCTACATACTTGTATCTAAATTTAGATACGAGCTCTTAAGTTGTGTGACACTTTTGTCACTTGTTATAGTGTCTCTAAACGACGACAAACCCCGGTCAATTGTGCGTAATTTGATTCAATTCAAAAGTACTGGGACGACATGTGACCTTTTGTCTAGGTGGCGGAATGCTCGTAGTCTTGCAGGGTAATAACAAAACATGATTTTTCTTCCGTCTAAATTAAATCACAGCGAACTGCTGTCCAATTGAGCAATGTTTCTTTTATAGCGAATTTTGATGATCCTAAGTATAATGGCATATTGGAGTGATTAGGCTCCACTGCAGTTTTCAATTGACGATGTCTTACCCGTAGTTAAGTTGAGTTTATTGACTTTTCGACTTCAAGGCGGATCTAGTAAGAGCTTCCTTTCTAACTGCCATGCTCCATACTTTACTCATACGATTTGTGTTCTATCTGGTTCACTCCAGATCTTTAGATACGAGTACATTTAAAAAGACAAAGCGACACCAATCAAATTTGTAGTTTTAAATTGATCACGCGATTGAACGACTCTAAATTTTTCAATTAATTTCGTACGTACACAGTTTAATTCTCCGAAATGCTTTTTTTCTGGCTATTTTTTGGCTTTGTCAATTCCATTTTAGGTAATAGAACATCTTATATGGGGTTTACCACCAATCGTGAGTAAACAAAATTATACGAAGAGATTTTATTGAATTGGATCATCAGGTTGATGGGGGTTGGTTTCAGAAATAATAACATCGAACAGAACCAACACAAGTCAACACAACCTTTTCGACATTCAAAGCCAAACCTTGACGATACTACTGATCTTCATTTCTTCGGCTTTCGAAGTAAAAGGAATGAATCTAGTTTAACTGATATATTCTGAGCAAAATATGCATCTTAGCATATTTTACAGACCAGACTACCTGTTAAATTTTCCCCTGAAATTAGTGGGTTGCTTAAAAGTCATTGGGTTTTTTCGTAATAGATGGCTTTGCCTGTTTTTATTTATATATGTATACATATGTGTTTGCCGGTGTTTAGTTGTTGACACAACAATAAAAAAAACGTTGGCGCGATTCGGGCGAAGTTTGTGCTTCATTACCTCAAAAAATAAGAAAGCAAAAAAAGAGAAGAAAGTAACTGAGGCAAGCGTTGCGAAAAGTTTACGGCAGAAATGCCATCGGTAAGCGCTAGCGCAAAAACTGGTTCGCCAGATCCTGTGATGGGGATTTTCGAAGATTCAGTCGAAGGCGCTCATCGCTCTGGTAAGCCTTCCGAGATTGATGACGTTAAAACCAAAGCATTGATGCAAGCAAATAAGCATTCAACAGTTCGGGGCCTTAATACCGCTCTAAAAGTGTCGATTGGAAGCGTTCATGGCCATTCGAAATCGCTTGGCTTCATAAAAAATTCGATATTTTGGTATCGCATGACTTGATAGAAATTCATCTGAAAGAAATTCGTCTGCGACTAACTCACCAAACGCGAAGAAAATGATAAATTCTTGAAGCATATGATCACGGGCGACGAAAAATGGATTGTCTACAACAATGTCAGCCAAAGAAGAAAAGTTGGAATAGGCGAGACAAAGAATCGGAAAGGCAAGCAAAGGCGGAGATCCACCAAAAGAAGGTGATGCTGTCAATTTGGTTGGATTGGAAGGGATCAGTCTTCTATGAGCTGCTTCCACAGAACAAAATGATTAATTTCGATGTTAACTGTGAACGGCTAGAGAAATTAAGTGATGCCATCGCACAGAAACACCCCGAGCTGATCAATCGTAAGGGTGTGGTGATTCACCACTACAATGCGAAACCACACACAGGTTTATTCACTCGACAAAAATTGTTGCAGCTTGATTGGGATGTGTTGCCACATCCACCGTATGGCCATGTGCCAATTGTTGTAAATGATATGTCGATTAAAGGCCAAGATATCTCCGATGGAAACTCTAGAAACTCTATGTGATAGAAACAGGTCATAAAAATAGACTTTTCGGAGAGGAAGTTCATTACATAGGATATTAAGTAGTACTTAGAAAGTACAATACAATCGCCACGACACTCGAACATTCAAGGTCAATGAATCAGGAATTTTGAAGTAAAGGGTCATTCAAAAGCCGCACCTAGATGTCAGTAGTGAATAATAATTTTTTATGTCATCTTTGACATTTGTGAAGTAGACACATGTACGATTTCAACCCTCACGCCAACAGATCATAAACAACGCAGGACTTTCGTCAATTGGTTGTTAGAACGTGAAAAGCCACGCAAAATCATCTTTAGTGATGAAGCTCATTTCACATTGGACGGATTTATCAACAAGCAAAATTGTTGCATCTGGGGAGAAGAAAATCCTCGAATAATTTCAGAAAAATCATTACATCCACAGAAATGTACTGTTTGGTGTGGTTTTTGGGCTAGTGGAATCATTAGTCCTTTTTTCTTCGAAGATGCAATTGAAAAGAACTATTACCGTTTTCACTTAATTTTGACACAAACTGGCTAACTAAATCATACGATTTAACATAATTAGATTAGATTCTTTGGGGTTTTTTGAAAAGTAAAGTCTATGTTGATAAGCGAGCAATAATTGCCCACCTGAAAAACAACATTCGGACCGAAATTGATGAACTTAATGCGGTAATATGTGAGCGAGTCCTTGATCATTGTGATGTTCATATGAGAGCCTATAGACGTTCTCGTGATGGCTTAAGAGCCAGAAAAAATCTGAGTATTTACATAGTTAGTTAGTTAGTTATCACTTTATTGTAGCTTAAATTGTACATTATTGGTTTTACAGAAATTATTGCACATTTTACAGAGATATGGTATTTTACTACCTTATTACTGACAATTTAAAAAATTAGTGAATAATTATTAATGTAAGTACAGGCTTAAGAAGGAAAACTACTAAAAAAAACCTTCATTAAATCATTCATCATGGTAGATAAAAGAGGGGGCAGTAGAAACAACAATTTGGTTTCATTACAATTAATAGCATTATATGTATAATGAAGGAACAAGGAAACAGAAACAAAGTTAATAAATAAATAAATAAATAAATAACAATGAATAAATAAATAAATAAATTGTTTAATAAATAAATTTGTGATAATTAATTAATAATTAGTTGTTGAGAGCTGAAACCAATTTATTGCTAGACATGCTACATAATATTTTGTACTTTTCATTCAGTTTGGCAATGCGGTCTTTAATTTTTTCAACATTAGTTCTAATGTGCAGCTCGTTAGTAGAGTAGTCCCAAGGCAGTTTCCAAATCAGTTTTAATAATTTATTTTGTGCTCTTTGAGGTTTGAGGAGGTGACTTTTGGCACAGTTCCCCCAGACAGGAGATCCGAAACAAAGAATTGACTGGAAAATGGTTTTAAAAATGATCATCTTATTTTCTCTGCTTAAATCTGACTTCCGATTTATAAATGGATAGAGAACTCTTGTTATTATATTGGTCTTATTTATCGTTTCTTTAATATATGTTTGTTCAGGTGTATCCCAAGATATTTGACATTAGGTTTCCACTCAGTAAAAACATTATTTATAGAAAGGTTGTTGCTTGGCAAGAAACAGGCTTTTCTTTTACGGGTAAAAAAGATAGCCTGGGTCTTTGAAGCATTAATTTTTATCTTCCAATTGTTTAAATAGGTTAGTAGTGTATTTATAGCAGATTGTAAATTGGTTTCAATATTGAAATACAAGTATCATCAGCGAATAATGCGATTTCACAGTTAGCGAGTATTGGAAGGTCCGACAAATATATATTAAATAAAAGTGGACCCAAGACGGAGCCTTGGGGAACACCTGCTCCTAGATCTTGGACATCTGAAAGTGTACCATTAACAGTAACTTTGTATTTTCGAGAAGATAAAAAGGATTGAATTATTTTTATTAAATAAAACGGAAAGTTGAGCTTAAACGTATTATGTAGCAAGCCATTGTGCCAAACTGTGTCAAAGGCTTTCTCAATATCAAAAAGTACCAAGCCTGTACTTTTTTTCAGCAAGAATTGATTTCTGACATGTTTTACAATGCGATGAACTTGGTGCACGGAGCTGTGATGTTGCCTGAATCCGAATTGTTCAGGAGGTAACAAATCAATGAGGTTAATGTGCGAGAGTAATTTTGTTTTTATTAACCGCTCAAGGCATTTACTTAACGAATTTAGCAAGCTAATTGGCCTGTAACTATCAGGAAAACAGGGTGCTTTCACAGGTTTTAAAATCGGAACTACTTTAGCTGTTTTCCACTTGTCAGGAAAATATCCCAGTTTCAGACATCTATTAAAAAGTTGCTGAATGAATTTAATGCCCATTACAGGCAAGTTCTTGAAAAATATATTTTTAACGCAATCAAAACCTGGCGATTTGTTATTTCTTAAAGTGGATAATACATCAACCACATCGTAGAGACTAATGATATCTGTATTTAGTCCAACATTATTTGCATTAATGTTATTTATTGACCGTTCAACTATTGATTCTGTATAAGGATCACTTGAACCATTTAAATTTGTGAAGCTGTTAGTAAATACATTTGAGAGAGCATTCGCCTTTTCAGAAAAGGAGATCATTACAGAGCTCCCAACTTTAAGCGCAGGCAATGCACAGTTTTTTTTTTTAATTGTCTTTATTATGTTCCAAAAGGGTTTACTTCCTTTATCTAATTTTTGAAGCTTTTGGTTCCAAACTTTATTTCTGTAGGAAGAGATAATGTATTTTAAAACGGCATTAAGATACTTTATATCGTGAAGATGTTGAATGTTTCTGGCTCTAGTCCACTTGGATCTGCAACCATTCCTTACCTTTATAACATTTAATATATAAGATGGGAGGTTGTTGCCAGACTCACGAGATCTGACTTTTTTTTTGGTACAGCTTGATCCACTGCTTCCAAAACGAATTCAGTGAACTGTTTAACAGCCTCATCAATGTGAGTTGTGCTGTCAGAAAAAGGTGTAGAAGCAGCCAAATTGCTCAGCTTCCGACTGAGATTTCTTTTAAAACCAATTCGCGTTCTCGTAATCAAAAACCAAGTTCGGATTTTGTATCGGAGAGGAAGGAATATGTAAATTTACTGGAAGATGATCAGAGCTGAGATCATTGTAAGCCATAGGCTGGTCAAACAGATTGTTCGAATTTGTTAAAAAGTAGTCCAACATTGAAGGGTTAGATTGAGCTTTTGAAGGAAAGTAAGTAGGATGGGGAGGGTACAAAATGTCGAAAGAATGTCTTTGATTATAGTCTAGCAATATGTTACCCCACGCATTTGCTCTTATACAACCCCAGGTTCTATGTCTGCAATTTAAGTCCCCACTAACTAAAAAAGTTCCATTAATATTTATCAATTTACATAGATCATTACTGAACTCAAAACGCTTACGGGTTAAAAGTATTTACATGATTCATTCAAAGAAAAAACGTATAGGCGCGTCTTTTGAAAGACCCTATACCTCGTAATGGGATGCATTGAGCGCAAAGATCAGTTGTATGGCAAAAAGCCGTCAGAAATGCTACAATTGATGTGCTGGATTTTAACCCGTCCACCCCAACGAAAATCCTACTTTAATGAAGAATTCATCTAAGCTCAGGCGTTTTATGAATAAAGAGCCAGCGAAGGAAATAAGCTTCACCAGAGAGCAATGAAAGAGCATGAGAATCGAGCGATCGAGGAAATGGAGAAGCCCTACTCCATAAGCAATTTTCAGAAGTCTTACCAAATTGTTAAAAGAGAAAGTCAAAGTAGGGACGAACGAACCATTCAACTTGGGCAAATAAAGCCAAGATTTCCGGGAACCTGACCAAAATAATGTAAAGATAGCTATATCTAAATTTAAGTATAAATAGGCTGTTAGACCAATGGCTTGGTAGAGGATATATGTATACTGACTCATGTTCTAGGTTTGGTCAGAAGAAAGTATGCATGATGAAGTCCGATACACGACAAGGGTTACCTTACAAACCGCGTCAACTAACATATATTTGCAACTGTCTTCTAAACATCACGTACAAGATCTTGTTTGTCTTATTGGGGACACTCTTGAAACCATTTTTCACCGATCTGGTTGCCGACGATGATCGGTGCTCGACAAAGTTCCGAAGTAATCTCGTCGACATATTCAATGCTAAAAAAGAGTTCAGACAAAGAGATGCGCTGGCTTCTTTAACATCATGCTTGAGAAAAACTCGGAAGCCAATACAAGAAGCAAAATTTGCTAGAACCAAGTATCTACTTGCATATACATACGCTTATGACATTGTTATCACGGACAGAATACAGCGACTTGTCACTGGCACATTTGCAAGAATGAAGGCAAAACTAAGTTCAGGGTGTTTTCCTTCTCTTTTGACCAATAGATCTTCCAACATCGAGAGACTTACACCAGCAGAAACCTTCCATATCGTTAAAATTTATTTTGAAAGTTGGCATTCAGTTCGCGAAACGAATACAAGATTTCATGATAAATGTGGATAAATGTCGTACCACATACACTCTGCATAATGCGAAGCCAAAAACACTTGAACGTAATGTGTATACGAGAGGAGCATCTGTACTTCTTTCTCTGGGTTTTTCAAGTCCATACCTTATATCAACAGGCCATGACCTACCCAGTGCTTGAAGCACGAGTAAGAGATTAGGCGCTGTAATACTTCAGCCCAGTCATACAGAAAATTTTATCAAAAAAATGGGAATGTGCCAGCACAGCCAAAAGGAGCATTTATCAGACGCATTGTTCCATACATAATTGCCACATGTTTACTTTACAATTTAATCAAATTTCAGTACTTTTTTAAAAGGAAAAATTTTAAAATTTAAATTCTCCGCTCTTTTTAGAACAACCTTCAGTTTAGGCCATTTAAACAATATGCAAACCACAGCGATTCAGTGTAGGCAACGACCTTGCAATAACTTTGCGGAAATCAATGCATATCAAAAGAATAAAGCTCCTTAGTTCTATTCTAATGGATATTGAAATGTACGGACGGTATTGGTGTTACTATTGACGAAGACTAATCCTCGCCAATCTCTGTTTTCTTCGGCTAAGGAAACAATTGAATTGTAAAGCCCTATCCAGGACAGCTAATCCTAGCCGTATTTTATGGTGCTAAAGCACAAACTTTATCGAAAAGGAGTGCAAATATCCTCGATAATTTTGAGGGAAAATTCTCTGTAAGATATTCCATACCATTTGCTGGTTTTGGAGGAGAAGATTCAACGACGATGAATCTAATACGCATCACTCCCTGTGCCAAAGTCAAACATGCTCAGTTAACACTACCATTTCATCATGCGAAGATTTACACCCGGACAACGCTTACAAATTATTGAATTTTATTATCGTCATAATTGGCCTACTGAGCAAGCAATTCAAGCCATAGTGACCAAATTTCGCACCAATTTCACGCTATTGGACATCAAGATCCAACGAAAAGAATGTGAGCTTCTGCACCAAATAAATGATGAAAAGCCATTAAAAGCTTATAATCTAAGAAACATTAAATAATTAATTAGCAAATACAATAACTTACGAAAATTCGTACAAACAAATACAAACAGTGTTACTTATAGTACAATGGGTGTTTTCTTTTTTAGCAGTATCAAGTCCACAGAATTTTTGTCTGACAGCTAGATAGAATGCACGCATTCTTATGGCCATTAACCAACGTTTGTATGAACTTCGACGGTAAAGTAGGATTACTTTCTACTTTTTTAACCTTTGGCAGTTCACACATTCACACATTTAAGCATTCACAAATTGAGAGTCAGCACATTCATTGATGGAAGCATTGAGAGAATGTAGAGAAACTCTCATCGCTTGAAGAGAAAACACTCTCAGCAATAACAAAATGTCATTGACTGTCTGCTGTCAACGTAGGTATGCTACGGATTGTATCGGTTCTTTCCGATAATACGTTATCACCGTCAACAGAATGACGATTTCTATCGGTGGGGTTAAAAGTCAAAACACCTGTCACATTGAGTTGTTAAGCTTCATTTATTTTCAATACAGCTTGACATTTTTCCATGGAAAGATTGACGTCATAACAACGATTTTAGGGCGCTGAAATTTATTTCGAAAATCGAAGCTCTGTTCGCGAAACTTATAGAGCACTTCGTGAAATTTACGATAGACATCATCGACATCACGTAATTTAGTATTTATCGAATTATTGAAAAATTTCATAACCAAAACCAGTATGTTCGGAAGAAAATATCGCGCCTGTGAAAGCTTTTTATCGCAATTTATCGTTTCGTCGTGGTTCGCAGCAACTTGGTCTTTGTCTATCTGCTGTCTGGAAAATTCAGCGAAAATATCTTGGTCTTGAGGCTTATAAGACTCAATTAGTGCAAGGGCTAAACCCGCGTGATCATTTATTGCGTTGGGTGTGCAGTGATTGGGCTGTAAATCAACTGGTAGTTGTCCCAGTTTTTTACCGTACAATTTTGCTGTATTTGGAATAGGGACAACTCTCAAGACGTTCACCAGATGCCATTGCATGCAGAAAAACGTACCGAATGGTGGGAATTATACGACGGTCCTTATTTATTCAAAAATGAGGCCAGAGCGCAAGTTACTGTCAATAGATGGCGCGTATAATGCTATAATCAATGATTGCTTGCTCCCAAATTTGCGTGACATCAATATCGAAGAACTGTGCTTCCGACTAGATGACGCTCCACCACATACTACCAACAAAAACATCGCTTTATTGAAAACATGATTTGGCTATAGAGTCATTTCCAGAAATGGTCCCGCCAATTGGCCACCAAAAACGTGTGATTTGGGCCCATTGGATTATTTTCTTTGGGGCTACGTCAAGTCACTATGCCGATAAACCGGCAACAATTGACGCTTTGTTGCAAAACGTTGTTCGAGTAATAAGTAATAGGCGATATACACATACGTCCCCAATTGCTCGAAAAAGTGGTCGAAAATTAGACAACTACTATTTCAAATATTAAATGGCGTAAAATAATCTTTCAAATGAATCGTCATCAGGTTAGATTTTTTGTGTTTTATTTAAGCAAAAATACTGTACCATTTAAAAAAACACCTTTTATATGATTAATTTTGGCGATTTATAAAGAATTCGCTTACCTTAAAAAGGAGAAACGCCATTTATGAGGCATCAGCTTCCGCTGCGTTGCATGAAGATCCTTCTCTGTATTACGTATAGTCTACACCATGATCTCTCGTTGCTAGTGCGGTTTTAGATAACAAAAGTTCATTTCCATTGATACTCATTAACTTTTCATCAATTTTAGATTGATTGGTTGGCGATCGTTGTTATGGATGGATTAAAATTGCTTGATATCATTTAAAAAAAAGGAAAAATAATGTTGCAAAAACTGTAGGTCCCTCTCCCTGTGCTAAAGAGCTGTGTCTAATACAACGTCAAACTCATCTGAGCAAGATGGCAATCGGAAATATCCGGTACTCCATTAGATCGATCACGAAATCATCGACATCTTTTCTAAGGATTTATAATACTTTACTCTACACATTTTCCTAGCGTTTCATTTCACATACATACGATACAAAAATTACGACAACGACGTTTAACTATGTAAACTGTACAGCTAAATCGACATAATTATCAAACAACGGATCGGACCTCAAACCTAGGTAATGTGGATAGATACTCTAGCCCGAAGAATCTTGAATTCCAATACATGAAGGTAGGAGGTCGTAAAAGCATTTGTAAGAACATTTTAAAGAACTTGGAGTACTAGTGACTGATAGAAAAGTATCGGTCTGATTGGAAATGTTTTCTATGATTATCCTGGCTATAGCTCTACCCGCGTAATATATTAACAAGGGTTAGTAAAATTACCAACTAATTTTACAAGATAACTCATAGGCTTCTGTATTTGCAATAAATCCGGTGTCGACAAAACTTAAAATCAACTTATTAGGGAAGCCTTATGTAATCCCTGATGTAACAAATTCCATCTATGTATATTTCAGACCCGCGCTATAAGAGGGAAACACAAATAAGCGTATTTTTTGGAGAATAAGTAAAACATTTTTAGTTACAACCTTTAAAAGGTTTGGAGAGTCTTGGGGCTAAATTCGAAAGAAATTCTACGAAGGCTTTGTACTGCTTTCATAACTCCGACGTACAAGTATGATCAAATTTTACTAACACCCCGCCTCCACAGGCAATTTCTGTGGCAATGGCAATGCCAATATCAATTTATTGTCACGCTATAGACACTACTTATATCAATGGCAATGACGGCCAGATGGCAAGTAATGATTGTTTTCCATCGCAAAAGCAATAAATTTGACATTTCACTCTTTTCAAAATGGCCGAATTTAAATTTAAACTAAAAAGTGAACAACGCCTTAGAATGAGCGGGCTGAAATTAACAAAGGTCGATACTATTAAATTAATAGAGATGTACAACGAAGAAGAATGCCTGTGGAATACATCCAGTAATATTTAAAAAAAATTGTATTACTTCAATTGGCGAGCTGTCCGCAAATATTTATTAGTCACCGACATTCTGACATTTGACAACTGAAATTGCCAGCAATGAAATGCCCACGAATTTTTCTTTTCAATTTAAACATATTCACTATTCTTCGTATTGGCGTTACTGGTTCTTATTTTCAATGCCGTCAAAGACAAAAAAAAAAAACATCAGAAATCGCTTAACATTTTAATTTGTCATATATGTACACATGTATGTATTTACCTCCACTTAAAATTATGAACAATATGTACTTACGTGCAATGATAAGTACGTAGTACTTTAGCGAATAAATAACATAATTATAAGAGGGTCCAATACTCGTACTTAAATAGAATAGCTTCTTATACCAGTGAAAAGTGAGAGCTATTAAAAGCAATACGGGGCAATAATCACACATTGTCAAATGTGGTTTGGTTTTTAAACCGGCAACACTGTTTCTACAGATTGTCAATTTGACAGTTGAAAGTTGGTTTGTGGTTAGTACATTTTACGATGAATAGATTAACGTCAGAACAACGCGTGCAAATTGTGCAAACTTATTTGGAAAACCATAGTTCGCTTCGTCAAACTTATCGTGCGCTACGTCCATTTTACGGTCGACATAATCGTTCATCACGTACAATCTAGTGGATAATACGCATCCCCAAAGACGACAAACAGTGCGAACAGAAAAAGTTATTGCTGTTGTGGAGCGCAATGTTTAGGAGATCCGAATGAGTCGATTCGCCATCGTGCACAGCAATTGGAGCTATGCCCATCCACTTTGTGGAAGATTTTACGGAAAGATCTTGCCTTAAAATCTTATAAGATCCAGATTGTGTAAGAGTTGAAACCGCGTGACTTTTATACGCGTCGTAGGTTCGGTGAATGGGCCGAAAATATGATTCAGCTTGATCCTCATTTTCAACGCAAAATTTTGTTCTCCGATGAGGCCCGTTTTTGGTTAAATGGATATGTTAACAGCAAAATTTCCGAGTTTGGAGTGGTGAAAACCCAGAAGCCTTTGTCGAGGCGCCCTTACAACCATTAAAACTCACGGTTTGGTGTGCTTTATGGGCTGGTGGAATCATCGGCCCATAGTTTTTTAAGGACGATGCCGGCCAGAATGTTAGAGCGCTATAGAAACATGATTTCTGACTTTTTCCTCAGTTGATTGACGTGACAGAGATGGCGCAACATGCCACACGGCGCGCTACAACATCAATTTATAGCGGGAAACATTTGCTGAGTGCATAATTTCGCGTAATGGACCTGTGAACTAGCTTACACGATCCTGTGATCTCACACCTTCAAATTACTTTCTTTGGGGGTATGTGAAGTCACTAGTCTATGGTGATAAATCAAAGATGTTAGACGATTTGGAAGTCAGCATTCGCCGTGTTATTGCTGACATACGACCCCAGTTACTCGATAAAGTTGTCGAAAATTGGACTTCAGGATTGCGCTTCATGCGAACTAGCCGTGGTGCGCATATGCCCGAAATCATATTGAAACACTAATGGCATAACATTATGTATTAAATAAAGCTAATATGATAGACGTTAACATTAGCTTCAAGTGTTTTATTTCATATTGAATTTGTACACCTCTAAAAAAAAACACCCTTTATAAGTAGGTTTGACACATTCAGACTTAAAACAAATAAAATTGTTCTATGCCGTACATAATGGGATCCCGAGACTTCTATAAAATCAATTTCATGAGACCTACAAGTGCCTGAAAGAGATTATTGGATTCGTTTTCGAAGAATCCCTTTAGTTAGCCAGCTCTTTGGTCAATTCCTCCAAGTAGGGATCAAAAGCTCTTCAGGTCGAGTTAGAAGCGGAGGCGAGGAAATAAAAATCGTTAACCATCTCAAAATTATAACTGTCCGTTATGTCTTATTCGTCGGACAGATGAGTTGCTGTATACTTCTAATCTTCGCTACTTTATGTAATTAGGCCGGGAGTCTGACGTGCTGTAACAGCCTTTTGGTCTTTCGTTTGAACATCGCATCCCAGACCAATTCTTGGTAAGCTAAGTTGTCCATATTATTTTATCTGGCATTTTATTTTAGAGGCTTTACTAAGCCTGACGAACCATATTCATCTTGGCTTTAGTTCGAACATAATGTCCTTTTTCCTTTAAATTTAGGGCATACATTTTATAGGAACTCCTCTCCATTAACTCGATTGAGTGCTTTTCTATCTTCCTCTTGCAGAGTTCTTGACCAACCTTCATATTTTTTTGCAGAGCCGTCTTGTACGTTTTCAGTCTTCTGCATGCACTTGTCGACCCCCTTCATTTAATTAGGAGTTTCATTTGGGGTGGTTTGGTGAAACAGAAACAGAACATCAGATGCGCAAGTCAGATGCCCTGTTGAATATGTAGATGTTTAATAAGCTTAAAGGACACTACCTACGTATGTTGAGAAATAAAATGCTTTTTTTTGCCGAAAAAAACTGCCTTTCATTCAAAAAGTCATGGAGTCTTTTTGCACAATTTTTTGGTTTGAAATTAGTCAACCGCCCCTTACTATATTTCATGTAGACTTTCACTCTAAGCACGCTTTATTAGAAATGCTTTTGTACAATTATGAGCCCTGAAGAACAAATTTTTAGCGGTTTATGTTTTTTTTGTTTACGATTAATTAATATGTTTTGAATTGCTTTTCCTGATGTTCATAAACTTTCTCTTCAACGTTCAACCTCAGAAAGAAGCTTCTGAAAAACCGACAAAAAATGGCTGCTTCCGTTTTATTTTTTGTTTGACGTTTCCACACTTTTATACGAGTAAGTGCTTTACAAATCTAAGAGCTTATTTTAGTTCTATGAAGAAACTACAGATGGCGTTATAAATAAAAAAAACATGAGACATGAGTACAACAACTCGGGCAATCTGACAATTGATTTAATTGGATCAATTTAAAATAGTATAAACGCTCATCTGACATTTACTTTTACACGGGTTCGAGTGGCTTACACGAATCTGTGATTTAGGCATCCAAACTCTTTCCTAGTGCTAACCACTTACGTATTCTAATAGCCTTTACCACACCTTTATAAGGTAACTGAGCTACTTGACAGTTTGGAACGCCTCTTATTACATATGGGTCGTTGGGCAATGCCTTTTTAATAACATATGGCCCACGACATTTCTATGTACGCATCAATCAAATCACTTGATCTTATATTATCTAAATCGCGATTTAAACTATTGTAGTTCCGACCTTTTCCTCTAAATATTTCTTTAATCCATTCACTATGCTCCCCCACGCACTTACCCCAAACAGTATCTAACTCGCTTGGCGTTCTCTTTGTTGTAGGTACTCGTACCATGAACTGTGTTATTTATTGCGTATTCAATTTGATCTAATTTCAACGATCAGTCTGCATGATGTAAGGATTCAGTTAATGTACTATACATTCTCAACATGGCTTTGAGCACAATATTTACACGTTCCACCTGCCAGCGACCTTTAAATGGTCCATATTATTTTTTAATAGGAAATTGCTAAGCTCATATGACGTAAAACAAGATCCACGATAAGATATGGCACGTCTGGGCCGGCTATAATAACAAAAATATTACTCTAATGCGCAGCATACTTCTTTGGTGCTGTTTACATTCACTCGATATACCTTAATAAATTTTGTGAATGCGTCAATTGCAATTAGAATATGCTTACGCTTGGAGTTGATTGAAGGAAGAGGACCAAAGTGATCAATATGAATAGTATCAAATAGAATTGGTTTCTTAGGTACGGGTGCGTCAATAAGTCCTTGAAAATTTAAAACAGATGGCGTTGCCAATTCAAACCCAACACACCCGAGTTTTCAGACAGATCTGTAAAATAGTTTTGTTGATACAGCCATTTTAAACAGACGCCTACGAGAATTTTCGTAAAAATGGAAACAAATGAATTCCGTGTGCTCATCAAACAGTATTTCTTGTGCTAAAAAACCATCAGGCAAACCAAACAAAAGATTGAAAAGCATTATGGCGACTCTTCACTATCGATTGGAATCATCCACCACTGATTGTGACGCCCGATCGTTCTGGTCGACGAATTGAGGTCACCACACCAGAAATGGTCGTTCGGAAATGGGACGTTCGGCAAATAAATGAAGGTGTGCGAACTTAAAGAAGTTACAGGCTTATCACATGGATCAGTAATTCCAGTTTTCCATAAATATTTTGATATGAAAAAACTAACGCCCAAATCGGTGCAACGTTTGCTCACAATTGACAACCAACGCAATCGTTTGACAACTTCAAACGAGTGTTTGGTGATATTCAATCGCAATCCGATTGGATTTTGTAACCGTGGACAAAACATAGGTTCATCACAACACAACAAAGACCAAGGAATAGTCGAGACAGTGGACTCTCACGGTAACAGTTTTTTCAGATTTGCGCGGTGTCATTCACATCGATTACCTTGAAAAGGCTAAAACTATCACGTTGGATCGATTCGACTCCAATTTGAAGCAAAACCGAAAACATTTGGTAAGGAAAAAATTCTTTTTCACCAGGATAACGCACCGGCGCACAAGTCCCCCGTCGCAATCGCAAAATTGCATGAATTAGGTTACGAATTGCTCCCTTATCCAGCATATTCTCAGATTTAGCCTCCCGCGACTGTCTCCTGTTTCCAAACATGAAGAAATGTCTCGGCGGTAAGAGACTTGGGTGGAATAAAGAAGTCATTGATGAAAGAAACGCCTATTTTAAGGGCCTCGAGAAATCGTATTATTTAGAGGGCATCAAAAAATTTGAGAAACGTTGGACGAAAAGAGTGTTCCTTATTTGAATTTTCAGGGACTTATTGATCCACCCTCTATACTATGTATACCGATGATGTTCATTTGAATGTGGCTGTGACGAATACAATATACATTTAATTGAATTTTTTATGAAGTATGAAATTTTTCCTTTCCTGTTGGAAAAGGGATAACTGTTTAATATTCTACGAGTATCATAGTGGGCCACAGTTCCTAAGTGGCCCATTGTGTCATGAATCATACAAATTACATTAATTTTCATTTCCTGGCGTAAAGTACCAGATTTGAATCAATCTTTCAGAAGACTAGACCATGGCAAATCTCAAAGTCATCAACGGGTTCTGTTTCCAGTCTTCTTTGATTTCTTTTATTTCATCATGACGGCTTTGAGTTGCTTTCAATTGAAAGTCTAAATCGCAGTCATCAAAAGCAGCAAGAATACGAGTATAAGATGAACTCGTGTCATTAGATTGATGCAAAATGCCCTCAATATGCAGTGGCTTTGTCCAACATCGGCTTAGTGTATTAAAGTGTCCCATAGATGAAGCATTGAGAGAGTATGCTCCTGGAATGTTAGAACATTATACGCTCCAGGAGCTAACCAATAAATGGACAAATATCCTTATGCAGTATAAGGCGGACATTACTGCGATCCAGGAAGTGCTGGATAGGATCAAGAATGATGAAAAGAAAGGAGTGGGATATATACGAGTATTCCAGCTATCACAAAAGGTTGCACATATTAGGATGCGAATTCGTCGTGGGAAAGCGGCTGAGACCGAAGGTCAGCGATTTCAAACCAATTAACGATTGTGTGGCTGTGATCCGCATGCAAAGGAAATTCTACAACATCAGCCTCATATATACACACGTCCCTGCCAATGAATCTGAGGGCCCTATTAAAGAGGATTTCTGCGAGCTCTTGGACAGAGCCTATGGAACCTGTCCGGAGTACGATGTTAAAATCGTGATCGGGGACTCCAGTGCCAAAATTTGTAAGGAGGGCATCTTTGACGTGATGGCCGGAAAACACAGCTTCCACGAAATGACAACAGATAACGCCTTCTGACTAACTGACTTTGCGGCAGCTAGTAATACGGTGATAAGTGGCACAAGATTGCCTCATAAGAGAATCCACACCGCAACCTGGCTAACTCCGGATGGTAGACCCATCACCAAATTGACCAGGTGATGATTGACGCAAGACACAAACATTCTAAATGTGCAAACATTTAGAGGGGCAAATATCGATCCAGAGCTCGACCATCCAATGAAAGAAAGCTGCCCCAAACAACAAAAAACAGGTACAACATTGCATCCTTGAGCACAACTGGATGAAAGACTCTGCAATATGCCATTACCTACCACAAATGCCAAGAACATGTGTTTACAATGCCGCACTACTATTCAGCAAGTTGCCGAAGCAACTCTAGGCTACCAGCCGCCCCCGGCAAGAAATCCATGGTATGATGACGAGTGGATGCAGAAGAAGAAGGTAACAGATGAACTATATAAGAAGACGTTGCATAGAACAACCAGGGCAACGTGGGATGAGTAGAGAGTCAGGAGGAAGGAGGAGAAAAAGTTACCGCGAAAAAAGAAAAGAGCCTTCGCAATCTCCCAGCTCAAGGATATTGAAGAGTGCAGGAGTAATAACAAGATGCGAAGCTTGTATAAAAAAGCTAAAAGCCTGACTGCAGGCTACAGACCAGAAGTAGTTCTCCCACCCACCCTAGACGAAGTCGACACATTAAAAAGCTGAAGAACAATAAGGCCGCGGCCTTGGACGGATTGCCATCAGAGCTCTTCAAAGCTGGTGGCGATGTTTTTGTAAGGAGCATGCACCAGATCATCTGCAAAGTACGGGAGGACGAAAGCATACCCGGCGACTGGACTATCAGATCTATCTGTCCCATCTTCAAGAAAGGCGATTCTATGTCTTGTAAAATGTCTTGTAAACCGAGGTATATCCCTACTGTTATATAATGCGATAGCCGAATTCGGGATCCTGACAAAACTGATCCGGTTGTGTCGCGCCACGCAAGAGAATTTGCAAGGCACCATGCAGCTTGGAAACAAAACCTTCCAATTATTCCAAACATGCACCGGATTTCGGCGAGGAGACGCGCTGTCGTGTGATTTCTTTAATCTTGTGCTGGAGCAGATAGTGCGAAGGGCCGGCGGAAACACAGAAAGCACTATATTTAACAAATCCATCCAGCTGCTGGGCTATGCAGACAATCGACATCATCGCCCGTTCCCAGCGTGCCATTATTGAGGCTTTTACTGCTATAGGTGAGCAAGCCAAACGAGTGGGTCTCATGATGAATGAGGATAAAACAAAATACAAGCTGTCGACCAAAAAAGGGAGGGAAGGAAGCTCGAACCTCCGGTTTAAAGATCAAGTAATCGCGGACGTCAGAAGCCTTGGTCTAATAAACTGTGCCCGGGACCGTGAAGGATCGAAAGCGGTATTAGTCCAGGCTCAGACCCTTTAAGAGTCGCTGGCCGGATAAGTGAGTAAGTAGGTATAGATGATGCATTTCGATGTCTAATTGAGTAGTTTTAGTTTTCTAATTCTAAAGCCCACAGAGCTATTCTAGGATTTATCTGTTTTTTTACTTAAGGCCAAAGTCAATTAATTACAAGCTGTGAAAATTTTAAATAGAATCCCTTCCAAATAAACGCGGAATATTCGTAGCGAATAAATTATAGAAAGAGTTTCCAATTCAAAACTGTGATACCTTGATCCTGCAGAAGTACACTATGAGAAATATACAATCGGATGCAATTTCCCATCATTCTGCCCTTGCACGAGTATAGAACTGAAACCGTGACTGCTTGCGTCCCAATGAAGCTCTGTTTCGGGCTTACCATCGTAAATTGCGAAGATAGGTCCTGCAACTAAAAGGTTTCTTAATTCCAAAAACGCAGCCTCAGAAAAATTGTATGAAGAACCCTTACGCAATAAGTAACACACATGAGCCACATGTGCAGTAAAATGTGACATTTCATCGCATTCAATTTTGTTGTTGTTCCTCCATTTTCAACAATATATTTTTTCAAAGAAATCTAACATACAGGCGGAAATGTTTCTAAGGGAGGACACCACTTGAAATCCATACCATTTTCAGTTAGTACCAACCTTCAAAAGATACGTGTATAAATTTGACAGTTGTCGGACGATTAGTTCTCGAGATATACCGTTGTGAGTGAAGCAACTTTTGTTATTGTGAAAAAAAATGGATTCAAAGCAATTTCGTGTGTTGATTTATCATTGCTTTTTGATGGGAAAAAATGCAGCCGATGCAAAAAAATGGCTTGATAAGTGTTACCCGGACTCTTCACCTTGCGAACGAACCATTCGCAAGTGGATTGAAAAATTTAAAAGTGGTCATACAAGCACCGAAAATGATGCACGCAGTGGACGTCCAAAAGAAGCTGTTTCAGATGAAAACATCAAAAAAGTCCACAAAATGATTACGAATGACCGTAAAGTGAAGCTGATGGAGATAGCTGAGGCTCTGAAGATATCAAAAGAGCGTGTTGGATATATCATACATGAATATTTGGACATGCGAAAGCTCTGTTCAAAGTGGGTGCCGCGTTTGCTCACAGTCGACCAAAAACAACAACGTGTTGATGATTCAGAGGAGTGTTTAAAGCTGTTCAACCGCCGAATTTTTGCGTCGGTATGTAACAATGGATGAAACTTGGATCCATCATTTCACACCAGAGTCAAGTCAGCTGAGTATTTTGGGATGCACATGGAATAATTTTCATCGACTATATCCAAAAGGGGCAGACTATCAACAGCGACTATTACATTGCGTTGTTGGAGCGTTTGAAGGACGAAATCGCAGAAAAACGGCCGCATTTGAAGAAAAAGAAAGTGCTGTTTCATCCAGACAATGCACCATGTCACAAGTCGATGAAAACGATGGCAAAATTGAAAGAATTCGGCTACGAATTGCTTTACCACCCACAGTATTCTCCAGATTTGGCCCCCAGCGACTATTTCCTGTTCGTAGACCTCAAAAGAATGCTCGCCGGAAAGAGATTTAAGACCGAATCGCCGAAACAGAGGCCTATTTTGAGGCTAAACCGAAATCGTTCTACAAAACTGGTATCGAAAGATTGTTAAAATCGTTTCAATCAGTGTATCGCCCTCGAAGGCAAGCGGCTCCTTTGCTGAGACAACGTTTGTTTTCAATAGAATCGATGTGCGATTGATTGACTAAAGTCGAGGTTTTCAACGTATATATAGAAAAATTTTAAATACCATTTTATAAATATTTACTATTAAACTTTGATTAAACTCAACCAATCAAAAGCAATTAGAGATAATGATAAATTTATTTGACGGAAATCGGGACATTGCTAAATGGAGCAAGGAGACCGTAAGGAAATTTTGGAAACCTTTAGGGAATGACCTGAACAGCTTTGGGGCCCCAATAAAATCATTATTTGAATTGAAGAAGGTAACTCATAACTACACGTACATATATACCATATATATAGTAAGGGTTGACTAGATAGCAATGATAGTTTTTCCAATTGTTATGTTTCAGCAGCTGTCAAAGTTGCCAATGACATTTGGCTGTCAAAGTAATTCAGTAAGGTTTGCCATTTCGTCATGCATCGTTTTAAGTTTGCTGAACGTGCGAAAATTATTAAAAAATATTATCGAAACTCGGACTCAATTGAGTGAGGTCGGTCTTCATCATGGCTTCAGTGAGTACACTCTTTTGGATGTTAAGCCACCAACCAGACAGAGATTGTTGCGAAATGAAGAAACCATAGCCGCCGTAGTGGCCAGTGTCGAAGTAAGCCCAGAAATGTCGATTCGGCGCCGGTCAGCTGAATTGGGCATCGCCAGAGTCAACCCGGCTGTTGGATTTGGGCCTATATCCGTATAAGATTGTGCTGACACAAGAATTGAAGTTGGACGACCATAGACAACGCCTTGAGTTCAGTAATTGGGCACTGGAAATGCTGGCCGGAGATCCGAATTTTGACCAAAAAGCAATCAACAAGCAAAATTGCCGTTATTGCAGTGAACACAATCCACATGTGTTCGGCCAAACGTCAATGCATTCACAAAGATTGACTGTTTGGTGTGGTTTATGGCAATGCGGCATAATCGGACCTTATTTCTTTCGAAATGAGGAAGAAGACACCGTTACCATCAATGGTACTCGTATAGGTATAGAGCTCGAGGCCAGCAGTCGACGTGCTATTGCTGGAATAACGCCGGACATATTGGACCGAGTCATCAAAAATTGGACCGTCCGCTTAAAGCACTGCCAGCGAAGCCGAGGCGGCCATTTGAATGATGTGCTGTTCCACACATAATGGCATGAACGTAGCTTCAAAATAAAGCCGGAATCAATTTTATATCTCACACCGGTGTTGTTTTGTTTGAATTCTGGGCGCGGTAAGTACGTAGGCTTGGTGACCACATGGTAATTCAGTACTCCGCGTGCTGTTGACAAAACGCGCCACATGGACATAGTACCCCGGCGTTAAATCCCGGACCCTACAAATTAATTTGTATCGTTCCCTTGATAATAATAATAATAATAAAATGTTTAAATTTTTTTCCTATCATTCTAATCTGGTCACCATTTATTTAGTTATATTTTAAAGGTATTATTAAAGTTAATTCTTCAACAATTTTTAAAAAATACACTTCCGCATACTCGTACCTATTTATCTTTCCACATGTACTGCATGTACTATATATAAATTATATGTACATATAAAAATAAATGAACTCTCTTTCTATCCTCTTATGTACTTATGTACCCGTGTATGTTTTTATTTACAAGTATGTGTTAAAAATAATTGAATTAACCTTTTTGGAATAAATGCCAGTGTTTACAAAGTTTAAAGATTATTTCCTATTTCCCTCCTAATACATTGTGCTGCAGTCATTTTCCTCAGTTTCGAAATGCAGTGCAACTGCATTTTCTAAGTTTGAATAATTGCCGCAGTCTTCATCAATACAACGCATTGTTTCCTGAATATCATTTTTAAAATGTATGCAAATATTATGCACGGAACAGCAAAAATTTGCAGTAGAAAATTTTTAAATAGGAGCATGAAGATTGACAACTGTTTGACAGTTGTAATTTCGAAATTTTCAAAGGAAATAAATTCCGATATTCATGATAGGAGCAATATTTTCGTAGAAACAAGCATTTCCGGGAGGAATAATGTTTTGCCCGAAATGGCCGATAGATGCTAATAACTTCCAAATGACCGTCTCGGCTGTGTGTGCAGACGCTCATCTTTTCTCGAAATTTTCAATAACTCTTTCACATTGAGGCTCTATCTCGACGATGGCCGCTTCAATGTTCGCTTTCAGAGTTTGAATTATTTATGAATGGTTGGCGTAGACCTTGCTTTTAACATAGCCCAAAAAACAAAAATCTAACGCTGTTAAGCCGCGCAATCTTGTCGGCCAATGTGTGTCTCCGAACCGCGAAATTACACGGTAAGGAAAGCGCAATAACACGATTGTTTCGCGACTTGTTGATTCGATTTATTTAGTTATTTATTTATTTATTTAATTCGTAGCATCTCTGTACATATTTAAGTTATAACAACTTTACAACATGAAGTTTACAAAATTTAAATTGACAATTCACAGGCCTTAAGTATAAGAGAAATAACAGAAATTTGATGGAGATAGGAAAAAAAGAGAAAGATAGAGGAACAGAAAGATAAAAGATATGAAGAATAGAAGTATTGATTATAAAAAAATTACTTAAATAAGATCATCACATCGCTAATTGCAACTTGCATAATAATTGAAAAATTCTTTCTGAAAGTGGTATCCCATGCTCATCCGTTTGATATTAGAGAGAGGATTGTTCCAGAGGCGAACTGCATGTATGAGAGCGAACGAACTTTATTTTGGCGAACAAATAACTCGGTATTTTAGAGTAAACAATCTTGTGTATTAAGAGAAAAGTTCTATATTTCAAGAGTGCATCCAATGAACATACAGCAATTTGGTTGGTGAAAACTGATATGTGGTCATACCGTTTTAGATCAAATATGTATCTTGTACAGTTGTTATATGCAATATTTAATTTTCTTGAGGACGAAGATTCTAAATTTCCAAAGACTTCACAGCCATACAGTGTGATGAGCAGAACAGAAGCTTTGATTAGTTTCATCTTTACTTTGCTGGGCAAGTACTGTTTTGTTGGGTTTAGTCCCCTAAGAATGCCATATTTCTTAGAGACAATGTAGTTGATGTGGTCGATCCAGTTTAGGTGTTGGTTGAAATGGATTCCAAGATTTTTAGTTTTAGTTAGAAGTTCAATAGAATCATAATTAACATCAGCATTTCCAGTTTGTTATTACGTATCCACAGCGCAATTTTTTTGTGACCAAACAAAGTGAAGGTCTGTGTTAAATTCAGTTACACTGGAGGACACGAAAGACTTGGATACTTTTTTTTTATAAGTGAACATCATCCGCATAAATATGATAATCGCAAACGCATTATTCTTTTATAAATATCATTTATAAACAACCTAAATAAAAGAGGGACTAGGACATATCCTTGGGGCACACCAGAAGTTACTGGCAGACTCAACATTTTTGTCACCATGATAAACAGCTTGGTTCCGATTGTTAAGATATTATGCCACAAGTTGACACACAAGACCATCAAAAGCAAATTAATTGCTTAATTTATACAGGAGAATGTCATGGTTTACTGAATTAAATGCTTTTGAGAAGTCAAGAAAAACCAGCAGTGACATCATATCTTCATCGATGGTAGAGCGTATATCATGAGTAATTTTCAATAAGGCTGTGGTGCAGTTGTGCTTTGATCTAAAACCAGATTGGTGCTTCGTTATTAAATTATTTTCTGCGAGGAAGATCTTCACTTGTTGGCTCACGATTTTCTTAAGCACTTTGCTGAGGAAGGTGCACGTAGGAGCACCATCCTGTTGAAAGTATATTTTCGAGCTCCGGCCACAAAAAATAGTTTATCCTACCTCTGTTGTGCACTCCATTGACAGTAATGGAATTCCCCGCCTCATTTTCCAAAAAGTATGGCCCTATGACACCTCCGGTCCATAAACCGAATCAAACAGTTTCTCATTCCACTACGCCCTTATTAACGTAGGCGGAAATGGGCCTCATCGGAAAACACGATTTTTTTTGCAAAAATCAAGTCAGCATGGATATTTTCCAGGACCCAATTCGCGAAAGTACGGCGCTACTGGAGGGCGGATGGCTTTAGTTCTTGCTTTAATTGGAGCTTTCATCAAAATTCGGTGCAGTGTAACTGTGAAGAGGCCAAACTCCTAAGAACAGTGTCGAATGGAGGGGTTTGGGTCGTTTTTGACTCTTTCCTTTACTGGCATGATACTTTCCATTAAACGTCCGAGGCGAACCCGTTTCGGCATATTTACATCTTGTACGCCTGGGAAGGCACACGATTACGTGCAAAATTGGCACGAATTTTTCACACGGATGCCGCGATTGAATGTGAATTTTCGTAATAAACTCAACGACTTAGATTTCTTTCTTTCACTGTGCAGCGTTCACTTTATAAAATTTCGATATAAACAAACTTCCATTTCAAAATATGTACGTCAAATGACTTAAAATGTACTAAATTGTACTAACTTACAATTCTATTACATTGGGTATGCAGTAAGATTAGAATTTGCGATCAATTGCAGAAATGCGTGCGGTGCAGTAATGTCGTGTGTTCGCTTGTATAGAAAACAGTTTTCTTTATTTTTTTCTTACAATTACGAGGGGCGTTCAATATATTCTCGGTATCGATATGAAGGAAAATGCGAATTCAATTTAAATTGTCTTTGTTTTTCAATATGATCTCCCCTAACATCAATGCATTTGTTACATCTTGAGATAAGCTTTTTTAAACCCTCAAAAAAATAAATTTCCTCTTGCTCTGCAAAATACGAGTACCGACTTGAGTTCTTCATCATCCGAAAATCTTTTTCCACGAAGACATTTTTTCAAATCCGGAAACAGGAAATAATCACTAGGGGAAAGGTCTGGACTATAAGGTGGGTGTTGGATTTCTTCGAAACCACAATCTCGCGCAGCAGCCTTGGAAACTCGCGCCGTGTGAACAGGAGCGTTGTCATGAAGAAGCAACACACCCGCTGCGAGTTTACCCCGCCTTTTCTTTTTAATTTCCTCCCGCAAATTATGCAAAGTGGAAGCGTAGGATGTGGCGTTGATGGTTTCACCTTTTTTTTTGTACTCAATGAGCAAGATTCCCTTTGAGTCCCAAAAAACTGTGGCCATGAGCTTCCCGGCAGACGGAGTGACTTTGAACTTCTTCGGGGGGTCTGTTCCTTTTTTATGCCACTGCATGGACTCTTGTTTGCTTTCAGGGTCATAGTGGTGGACCCATGTTTCGTCCCCAGTAACAATTCGATCCATAACACCGTCCGCGTTCTCACTACACATCTCCAAAAGCTCTCTACAGCATGCGATTCTCACTTTTTATCTGAGGCGCTGTGAGCATTCGTGGCACCCACCATGCACTGACCTTTGAAAGGTTAAGATGGTCATGAAGAATGGTGTGAATGGTACCAATTGAAATTTGTGATCTCTGCCATCATTTTCACCTTTATTCGGGCATCCTCAAGAACAAGTTTTTCGACTTCTTTGATGCTTTCTCCCGTACAAGCAGTAGCCGGGGCGCCGGAGCGGGGGTCGTCCTCAATGCTCTCTCTGCCTCTCTTGAACTCACTTCACCACTTTTGCACAGTTGATAATGAAGGTGCGGAACCCTGGTAAACAGCCACCATCTCTTCATGAATAGTTTTTTGACTTTTTCCTTGCTTAGTGAGAAATTTAATTACAGCGCGATGCTCAATTTTCACCATCATCGTCTCAGTTGCCATTATGATTCTGTACTAATAATCACATTTATATGAAATTTTACATGAATGCACTAAAATAATAGTATTACTTGATAAATAAGTCAATTTATATATGCAACCACAGCTTCACTCCGATACCGAGAATATCTTGAACGCCCCTCGTAGTTATGAGAATAGGTAGAGACATTTTATATTAAATTAAAAATAGTGATAAATGTCACATTATTTAAACTATTACAGTGTAGGGTGAAAAGAAATTCGTTTTATGTACAATATTCATACATTATATATAAACTAGCAAGTATTCAAGAAAATTACAAACATGTGATGAAGCGCTACAAAATTTCAATTTCATTATGGTTAATATTCAAAAGCCACAATTTTACTTTAGATAGAAATTGCTATAATATTCAGATGATTCGAATTTCTTCGGGCAGTGTATTAAATAATTTGCAAGACCCAATTGTGTAAAAGCTTCTTAAATTAGAAGTGCGGGAATTTTGAATGCAAACCAAGGAAGCAATATTGATTCGAAGGTTATGGGTGCCATTGGTGGGACTCTACAAGTAACCACCTTCAATAAAAAAAAAATGTTGAGGACTTTAAAATAATACAAATGTCTTGCAGGCAGAATTTTCAGTTTATTAAATAGGACTAAGGTGTTGGTTAAACGACACGAATAACATATTTTGTAAGACAGTTAGTTGTTGTAACCTGAAATGAAAGATCCCAAAATAAACATTTTTTAAGATACTTTCTGAGCCGAGAAAAACTTCGCAGAGTGGATAATAAATATTGTATTAAAATGGAAATGTGATCGCACCAACTCAAACTGAGATCAATCACGACACCGAGGTACTTACGTATAGTTTTTCACTATGGTATTTCAATTTTAAACCAAATTGCATTGTAGTCCATGTTTTCGTTATATTGTATAAGATATTACATCCACATTTAAGCTGGCTGAGTCTGCGGCAACTAGCTGCATGGAATAGAATGTTAATTTCTGCGGATTCTTTAGCGGTAAGACTAAAGCACATAAGCATAGTCTTACTGCTTACTGTTAACTTGTGTTGTGCAAACCAGAGTCTTAAAAAATGGAAATCATGGTTCATTTCAGCAACTAGGTTAAAGAGATTATTAGAGCTATACACAAACGCAAAATCATCCGCAAAAGCATTTAACTTACCGCAAAATGGAAGACTGAAGGTTGAGTTTACATATATCAAGAATAGTAAGGGACCAAAAACAGACCCTTGTGGAACACCGATGTTGGTGATCTTGAAATCACTAAGAATGCCCCCAATTTTTACTTTTTACAATCTGTTCTTAAGATAAGATGTAAACCAATCCATGATAAAGCCTCAAAATCCTACACGGTACAATTTACCTAAGACATTTTTTTGATCTACCAATTCCAAGGCTTTGGTTATGACTACAAAAAGTCCGGCGCCAGATTTTCCCGTCGAGCCCCATGTAGATATATTGACAAAAATCCAGAAGTACATCTTCGGTGGAATGGTTCTCTCTAAAACCAAACTGAGTTTCGCTAAAAAAGTTGATATGATTAAGAAATTTATAGTTTTCTCACCAATTTTAGATATCACAGAGAGTAAGGAAATCGGTCTGTAATTAGTTCATTTTTTCTTTTCTATTACAGTTTTTGAAAATTGGAATCACATTGACTCGTTTTAAAAATTCAGGAAAGGTTCTTAAATTGAGATGAACCAAAATAAAATGATTCGCCCCGATAGTTTGAGTTTTTGAGAGAATTGGTTCAAAACTTGAAATGGATGTGAACACGAAACTGTTTCTGGAAACTGTGCGATCTAGGATTTGTGTCGCTGGACAAGAACTACAAGAAATTGGATAGTCACAAGGAAAAAACGTCTGCCCTACTGAGGCAAAGTATTCATTTAATTCGTTTGCAACAATTACAGGATCTGTTACGTTAACGTTATCATCTTTAAGTGTAATGGATACATTATGGTTTTTAGTTTTTCGATTAATTATGCAGTTTACATTATTATTTTGCAAGATTCCCTTGTGGGTTCCCTTTTTTAATTTTTTGACACAAATGGGTGTAACGAGTTTTTAAAGCAAGATTTAGTGGGTGTTAGCAAGTTTTACTACGCAACTTAAGTTTTAGTTTAATTAGTTTAACCTCCTGAGGCCCCGCGTGATATTATTAGGACAAAATCATGATCTCGTATAGACCGAATTTTTAAAATCACGTTCTTGAAACCATGACCCCTTGTTCTAGTACTAGTACAAAATATTTACACCCAGTCATATGTTTTAAAATTCCCGCCAGTTTGACATTGACGTTTAGTTGCTTGTCGCATTTAGGAAGTTTGTTGTATTGATTTCGTTGAAGAGAGAGGGGGTGAACTCGTTCATTTTGTTGAAAACCAATGGAAACATGCCACGTTCTACGAGAAGAGATAAGGTTAATCCATTATTGTATCTAACATACAATCATTACGAAATTATATATGTGATTTATATTTATATAATGATTAATTCATTGTATCGAGATATTATTATTTATTTTGGCAACTTCTTTAAAATATCAGCGAAAATTTTATAGATATTTCTTTTTGTACTAACACTAGTATAATGGGCATTTGTTCTCAGTTTTAATTTATTTGGTCCCTTTCGTTTCTCTGTTCTTTGTCATATGCTTGAAGGGTCAAAAGTGCGTTCAAATCAAATCTATAATTTAGAATTTAGATTATGGATAATACAAAGAGGTTAAATTTACAACGACCAAGTTGTTGACATCTTGCAATATTCGGACTACGAAGATGATGATGGCGATTCATTTGCAACTGATAATAGCAATGAAGATGAAGATTTTGTACCTAACAGCAATGATGACTCGGAATCTAAAAACGATAATAGTAATGGAAAGTCCGACCGGCCGAGTTCATTGCCGATTTTACCAATTGGCCGGAGACAGCAAGCAAATAGTATATCTCGCAGTCGTGGCAGATCATACTCACCAAGCGTACGTGGAAGAACTGCACGATCAAGATCTTCAACACCTCATCTTGTAGACAATACGAAAATAAGAAACGATTGGGTCGAGAAACCTTTTGCGTTACGTGTTCCATCTCTTTTGGAACCATCATACCCCAAGTAAAATACAACCGGCTTTTCAATGATGGACTTTTTTAAACAACATTTCGACGATGACCTTATTCAAATTATTATTGATAAAACTAACCAAACATCTGTATTTAGAATAGGTAAGAGTTTATTGTTAACCCACGGAGAATGCAAGATACTGATAGGGATATCTTTAATAATGTCGTGTATTGGTTATCCAATTACTAGGATGTATTGGGAGGCAAAGTGGCGGGTTTCAATCGTCGCCAACAACATGTCCCGTAACAAATTTTTTGCACTTCGAAACTCCCTAAGATTTGTTTTTGATGAAGACATTTTTCAAGAAACTTGCAGCATAGACAAGTTGTGGAAAGTGCGCCCCTTGCTAAAAAAAATTATTAATGCTTGTAATGCCGAAGTTAAGGAACAGCATATTTCCATAGACGAAATGATGATACCCTTGACGGGTATCAATATTGTCCCGGCAAACCTTATCCAGTTGATTTAAAGGCTAATGTCTTAGCTAACCCTGATGGTACAGTTTGTGACTTTGTTGTATATCAGGGAGTCACAACATTTCCGGAGTATAATGACACTACATTTGGTCAAGCAGAGAAAGCGGTGTTAAAACTTCATGAAGCCCTTGTGTACAGCCATTTAGTATATTTTGATCGTTTTTTTACAACCGTTCAGCTTGTGGATGCATTGAAAATGAGAGGAATTGAAAGCACCGGGACTATGATGAAAAATGGGATAAGGAATAGGATTAATTGAAAACGGATCTTGTTCTTATGTTAATAACCTAATGTCCTAAAAGTAGAACAAATTTTTTTTTAGTTCTGCTAAACTTTTGACTACTTATGAGAACATCCTTTAAATACCAGAAGTAAATATTTTTTTGTTTAGAAGTTATTTATGTTTTTATGTCTGGACCTATGCAGCTACTTTTATTTTATACTAATATTAGGACGTCAGGTCTAATTACGAAATAGCTAATTGGATTACGGTTTAAGTTTAACAATAGATTTACTGTGCTGCACGGAAACGCTAGAGCTATTAATGTGTTTTTTTAAAGTTTTTTAAAAAGAATTCATATTTCTAGTTTTTAAGCTACTAAAGATTAAACCTGTCATGCAGTGATCGGTAATCTGAAGATCGAAGTTTAAACCATTACATTGACGAATTTCCACTGGTGACATTTATTTAACTAAATATCAAATTGAATATTTAATTTGTTTGTATCCAAATTTACATTTTTCCAACTTTATTTCTAATCCCCTTTCAGTGATTCTACATAAAACTTCTTTAACGATTTGAACATGTGATTTAATATCAGCGGAAGCAATTAGGATGTCATAAATATACACAATCACTCTGCCTGCATCAATTAAGTCTCGATATGTGTTATAGACAAATCTTTGAAAATTAAAAGTTGCATTTTTTATTCGAAATGGCATCTTTAAATATTCAACCTGACCACTCTGCGTCACCAAAAAACGTGTAGTGAATAGTCACTGTGCATTGCGCACTAGTTAAATCTATCCTTTAAAACTATTAAACTGAATCACTGTTTGCCTGACATGTACTCGATACAATCTTCGAACAACGGCAATGGGAAATTGTCACGAATTGTTTTTTTATTCAAAGTGCGGTAATCGATACACAAACTTGTACGTGTACAACAACACAACGCTTCTTTTTAACCAAAATAATAGCCGATGCATAGGGTGACTGACTTGATCGAATTAATTTTCTAGCTAACAGGTCGTCGGTAATTTTTTGGACCTCTTTCCGGTCGTAATGCAATAAACGGCCTGGAAAATAACGAAATGGGCTATCCTATCATCAGTTAATTTAATTTTCATTGCATAGTCTAGTCCAACTATTATTCGCTTTAGTATATTAAAATAAAACTTGCTAAATTTTGCTCAGATATCAATTTCATGTCGCGGATTGTCTACGTTTATAGCACGCAATTTTGAAAAGAACTCTTCGGAACAATCAACCGGCGAATAACACTTGAAATCTCGTTGGATGGCGGACATTTCACTTTTGCCTACTTCAGTTTTATAGACATTGTTTTTTGATAGCAGAAGAGAAACGTGGTTACCGAAATCATCAAATAAAACTTCAGATGGAATCAAATCAGACACACAATAGGATTATTGTTTACTGTCCAATTAGGTATAACTATGAAAGAAACTATTTCAATACGATCTTGGAATTTAATAAGACAAAATATAGTGCCATAGAAATGTATAATTTGTTTTCCTATGCCGATAAATTGGGTTGGAACAGCAACGTCTGATAAATATGATAAATTTTAGCACGCTCGATTTTTGAATCAGACTAATCGGACTACCGGAATCGATAGGAGAAAATATATTAATAAACCTTGTGCATCTGCTTCGTTTACAAATAAATGCATGACACGAGCTGATTCAGTAAGATTCTCAGCACCTTCTGTTGATGCAATGGTGGCAATTACTTGAGGTCTACTGCGTTTCGCTTTGGAACAGTCCTTATGCGCATGTCCCATCTAGTGACAAGTAAAACAAGAGTCCCGTGATCTTGGTGATTTTGGACAATCGCTCTGATAATGCCCAAACTGAGAGCAATTATAACGTCGGATCGTGACATTGGTAGTAGCAGAAACTATAGTCCTCGTCCTGCTTAATATTGCAGGAACACTTCCCGTCGTTGCTCATACCAATCCATCCTCCGAGCCAGTTCATTGATCGTATCCGCCCCCTACAGGAATGTGATGGAATTTCTATTATCTTAGATTCCATCAATAATCATGTCCAGTAACTCCTGCCCTACAATATCAGCTTTCGCAGCGATGGATTACATAGTTACAATATAGGAGATGCGTGATTCGTTGGGCTTAAGTGTCCTCATCTTGAGCTGGCGATACATCTCCTGCCGAGTGATTGTTCTTTTGAACATTTTGGTGAGTTGCGACTTCATCCGGTCACAGTCGATTAGGCCCAAACATAATTCTTGGCTGTCACCTCCAACCGACCGACGTCTCATACCCAAGCACCTTTCTCTTTCCGTGTACCCACTAGCAACAGCGAAGTCCTCGAAATCCATGAAGCATTTAAAGATATCGTGAGGTCGTCTCTAATAAATTTTAAGGTCGTCGCATTAAGTTCCTCAAAAGCAATATGTTGGACAGCAGATTAAGAAGCACCTCACTCTAAATTTTGTATTTTTTTGCTATAACTCCAGCATTGCCCGGTGCATTTGAAACATTTGTAAGTCTTATTCAAGCTGCTCAGCCTCATGTTTTCTTTCAAAGTTCACATCCACCGGATTCTTCAGCGGGGACGTCATACTCCACAACAGCGGAAATTTCGAAAGGCATGTCAGCGGTGGGACCGGCTGGTACATCATCAGCGCATACATCAGCAGCAGGAACAGTGATGGGCACCTCTAAAGCGGCCGGAATACCAGTTTTGGTGTAAGTACCATCTTCAACTCATGCATCTGGCTGGTGTATTAGAGCGTCATACAATGGGCGTAACTACGTCAACATTGCATCCGTTGGAAAACCAATGTTTCTCGCTAAAAGCACATTGATGATCGCCTGTCCCCTGTCAGTCCCCTATCCATTTGGTTTTTTTTTTATTTTTTTTGTATGAAAATATGGTTGCTGTGGTATTTACCCCACACCTGAGTTGTTATATGTATAATTTAACTATTTTACTTTTATCTTTATTTATGATTATTTAATTTTTTTTTTTGATTTACTTCTGATGTTCAAAACTTTTCTCTTCGAGGTCCAATCACAGAAAGAAAATTGCGAAGAACCAACCAAAAATCGCCGCTTTAGTTTTATTTTTTGTTTCACGTTTCCACATTTTAAGTGCTCACAAATATAAGGGTTCATTTTAGTTCTATGAAGGAACTACAGATGGCGTTATAAGTAAAAGTCATTAGATATAATAGTTGAAAAAAATTTTTTTTTTTTTTTAAACAACCGATCGAGGTTATGCACGGGCATCATTACGACGGTCGAACGTGGCTACCATCACGCATCGGTAACGTGGAGTTAGAATTTCAGCAAAAGTTTATCAACTAACTATTTTGTAGGACGTTATGAAGCTCCTCAACGAAGCAAACCAGAGCTCACAAAACGAAAACCAGTCAAAGACAAGTTTTGGACGTCGAATAACCGGATGATTGAAAAGATGACAGTCTAGACCGCAAATTGTTGGATTAAAAGTTATAGTCCACCTAAGAGTTATAGTCTGATCTAATCGACAGCGAATTATAAATTATTTAAAGCAAACCCTTGACCGGGTAATGGACAATTTCCTCATTCAGTTGGTGCGTGCTGCGATCGATAAATGTCCAGAGCGTCTCTCGTCTTGCAATTCAAATTTCGAATAAACTCGTACATAAGTGGCGCAAAGATATAGGTGGAGCAGTGGACAGTTATGAGAAAGAGTGCTTAGTATAGGTAGATAGTCAAAATTAGGTTGATTAGAGTTTACTGTTATCTGTTATTCGTTCTGTGAGGTTTCATACTGAAGAGAGAAATCCATTTAAGATTATGTGGGTTAACGTTTAGCAAGACACTCGTAAGTTCCACCAGATCAGAAGAATAATTGATATCAGTTAAAAGATGATTAACAAATATCATCAACTTTCAAACTTATCATAAGGGGTTGTATGCGATCTAGATACCATCCTATCTTGTTGAAGTTGTCAATGCAAAGGAGCCCTGGAAATATGTTTTGTGTGACGCGTGTCAAATTCTGGGATTCACAACGAAAGTGATATACATAAATTGTTCTAGTATTTACATCGTACAGCTGCGGCAGTGTTGAAAGCACGAATACCAATATCTCTAACATATGGCTGTAAATATTGCAGTCTCTGTACGAGTTATACCAGCATAAAATATGGCGCAGACCCTCCGAACCTACTGCTCTATATTCGTATTTTGTTCTTAGTTCAGTCTCGGATCCAGATATGTATCTATTCTAAAATAGTTGTCCAAAATGCAATCTAATGTCTTAATCATAAAGGAAAACAGGACAGGAATATATGTACTTACAGAGACTGCTACGAAATATTACAGTTCTGCCTCCATTAGTTTTAGGAACATGATTGGGAAAATCTAGTTGCCGGCAACTAGTTTGTATGATTCGAAGCTATTAACTGTCTAGGAACCTTTTGGATAGAGATAGCTGAAGTGATTTTATCCCAAAACCCAAGTTGTGGACCATATGTAGCCCGTTCAAGTTCCTTGAGGTCATTATTGCATCTGCATCTAAAAGTAAATGCTCCTAAGGATTTCTAATGATTATGCGAGACCCGTCATGTCATTTGACATATAAGGGGGCAGATCGTCCTTGAGATATAATTTTATGAAGCCTTGCAGAGTTATTGAAGCTATCAATAGAGTTGCAGTACTTTGCCAATTTTGCTTTATTTATTGATTTTTTTGTAGGTCTTCCAGAATCTATGTCTGTGAGAGATATTAATGATTCTCTTGGTTAGTTTCCTAAGACAGAGAAGATCATCGCTTCACCACGGCGAAAAAGCCTTTTTGTTGTACATATTTAGCTTTGCAAGGAATCTTATAGGCTGCTTCTTTAGTTTTTTCGATGGTTTTGGCTATAGCATCGAGTTCTTCCATTGAACCAGTTTAGAAATGTAGGTTTCTGTAAGGAGCTTAAAACCAACATTGAATAGTATCCACCTGTGGTCATAAAGAGAGTTCAGTCGGGATACTTTCCAATTTTCCATCCGAAAATTTATATAATTAGTAAGTCTTCTACTCCGCTGTAAGGTAGAAAAAGGAAGGTTGGAGTATTGTCCTATTTATAATATAGATGAAGAGTTTCGAGGACGTAAGAAATTCAGAAACCTATTTACGGTCGGCTGTTGATTTCAGTATTTCTTTATAAGCTACATCTATCATTCGCCTCGCAACTAATAAACAGAAGATTCTTCTCATTTTTAATCTTTGAAGTCTTATGCACGTCTACATTTGCAGTAACAATCATACTGCGTTTTATAAACTTGTTAATTCAAAGAATAAGTAATACTTTATCTTTTCGTATGAACAAAATACAATAAAACTACCGTAAGTATCCAAAATTATCTTTCATTTTCGTGGCTGGGATACATCACTCCCACCAAGCATGGAAGCCGAATAGAAGCAGTTTATAGCCGGTTTGCACTCTGTGCAGAATCTGTCAATTCCCAGATTTGTTTTTGTTAAGTAAAATATGAAGATGAACTTGATTTAAATAATTTAACTTTGCAACTCTCTCTTCAACTTGAATTTATAACACTTTGTGTTATGTTTCTTTTTGAATCATATATTATGAGTATTTTGACACTGATAGCTCTTTCCCGCTCGAAATCCTGCCTTTTTTGTGGGATGCCCTTAAAGATCGATGCTATACAGACAATAGAGATACGATTCAAGCTTTTTGTCCGAGCAATTCGTGAGATAGAGGCAGAAACAGTCAACAATGTCTTGGAAAATTGGGTTCACAGGATGCGCCACTGCGAAACCAGTAGAGGCAGCCACATGAATAAAATCGTATTCCATAACTAATGGTAATGTTCGTTCTTTCTAAATTCTAATAAAGCCATAACAATCGAAAATAATTGATTTTTGAAAATATTTTATTTTTAAAAAGAAACTTATTGGGTATTTATTTAAGAAAAACATGTACAATAGTATTATTCAAAATATTGCCCATCTGAAGCTATGACTTTTTCCCATCTTTCTGGCAATTTGTGGATCCCATCCCAAATGAACCGCGCCGGCTTGGCAGCCAAGAATGAATCAAGCCAATTTTTGATATTCTGCTCTGATGTGAAACGTATTTCAGTGAGGGCGTTCTGCATGGTATTCAGAAGGGGCAAGGCATGTGGGGTAAGACTTCCCATCCACTGTTTTCCAAATAGTTCTTAACCGGAATAGCAACGTGGGGCCGAGCGTTGTCATGATGGAAAATTATTGCCTCGTGTCTGATCGCATATTCCGGGCGCTTTTCGGCCACTGCTCTCTTCAAACGGATTAATTGTGTTCGGTAGCGTTGTCTATTGATGGTTTCACCCGGTTTTAGCAGCTCATAATACAGCACACCCATCTGATCCCACCAAATACAGAGCATTACCTTCGCGCCATGGATATTCGGCTTTGCCGTTGATTTGGCTGGTTGGCCGGGTTTCACATATGATTTTTTGCGCTTGGGGTTGTCGTAATGGATCCATTTTTCATCACCAGTAACAATCCGATGCAAAAATGACTTCCTTTTGTGGAGTTCCAGCAGCATTTCGACGTCTCTCGGCTTGAGTTCATGTGGAACCCAATTTCCTTGTTTTTGAATATATCCAGCTGATTTTAAACGTTTTGAAATGGCTGCTTGAGTGACACTCAAAGATTCTGCGAGCTCTTCTTGTGTTTGGCAACAATCTTCATAGAGTAATGCTTCCAGTTCTTCATCTTCAAACTTTTTTGGCTGCCCAGGACGTTCATCGTCTTCCAAGCCAAAATCACCACTCATGCGCTCAGCTAGCGCATCTTCACCATAAACTTCCACCAAAATACGATGACTTTCGGCAGCAGTTTTCTTCATATTAAAGTAATGAAGAAGAACTCCCCGCAAAAACACTTTTTCAGGCACAAAGTTCGACATCTTTGAGTGAAAAAAAATTATTGTTGTTTACGCTTCAAATGAATGACATATACTGAAATGACGTACAATGACAGTAGCTTTCCAACGCATGTTGGAAATATGAATGGAATAATACAAGTTACGCCATCTCTTAGCAAACCGCTAAGTTATAGACCCAATATATTTGGACCACCCTGCATATGTCAATTCTAAATAAAATATTCTGATTATCACTTCAAATCAAAGCACTTTTCTGTATGGAAGTTTCGGGTGAAAACATTATCAAGTGCTTCAGAAATATGTGATTACGTGATGGGTGTGAGTGTTTGGCTGGTTAAGGGGGATTCTGAAGTGCAAGCTGTCTATAATAATTTAGCAGTATGGATTAAACATAATTGTTCCCACTAGATGAAATTGCGCAATTTTACGAAATTGTCTCCCAAATTGCCATTGCAAATTGTCTCAAACTTACGATCGAAATTACTTTTTATAACAGATTATAACAGGGGCCGGACAAGGGTGATGTAAAGTGATCCTACCACATAGGGGTTGCAAGATTCTTTAGAGTCTAGAGAATGGTTTGATAAAATGAAGTGATGAGTTGACTTTAAGGATTATCTCATCAATAAGCGAACGGAAGTTTAACTCTCTGTCATATAATATTCCAAAGCCGAGATAGAATTGAACCTGGGGTATACCATAGGTTTGCCATGCAAAAAATAAAGTCGAGGAGGAGAATGATTGCACTTACATGACAAAGTCATAGATTGACATTTGGAGACATGGTGGCGATGCCGATGGTGATCGTGTGAGGATTGTAAGCAAGGTACGAGTAAGTACAATACTATGAAATGCATTACTGGTCAATGATGGTACCTTGATTCAGGGGCCAGCGACCATATGACCAAACGAAGGGATTGGTTCACAAATTTCGAAAAATTATCTATCCCGATTGACATAAGAATTGGAAGTGGTCAGAAAATATTTGCGTTGGGCATGGGCGATATTTATTAATATTTTGTGATTCAGTGGGGGAAACTGGTGTGAAAAATAATTATCAAATGTTTTTTATGTACCAAGGATTTCTATTCATCTTCTTTCTGAAAGTCGAGCCTTGGGTAGAGTACAAAAAGTGATGGCCAAGATTTTTCTTACGATGCATATGCTTACGGAAAACTGCATCGAATGCCGTTTCCAAAGTTTTTTATTGTGGCAAGTCAGCCAGACGATCTTGTACATGCCGATGTACCATATATGGTCCCATGGCAGAATCACCGCAGGTGGGGCAAAGTATTTTGTTCTTTACAAGGATTTAGAGTGGTGCATTTTTTGACGAAAGTCAGATGTCTGCTCGTCCATAGAAAGTTTCATAGATCTTGCTTTGTGTGAGTCTCATCACTCAGTTAAAACACTTTGCACTGATAATGGGTTGGAATTTGGCAACGAATCTATTCGTCGGGAAACCAGTGTTGCAAAGCGGTTCGAACGATGATGTGTGTAAGGGATTTGAGCATGAAATTTTGGGCTGAAGCTGTGAATACGGCTGTATATGAATTAAGCCAGACCACAGATAGTGCCTTGGGAGGTAAAACCCCCTACGAGATGTGGTGCGAAAGTAGGTTTAAGATCAAGGACTTCAAAACTTTTGGTATTAAAAGGATCATGGACGTGCCTAAGCAAAAACGCAGAAAATGAGACAGAGGGGCAAAAAAAAGGATTATTTATGGGGTTATAGGACCTGGATACCAGAAACACGAAAGGTAGAATCCCAAGAGACATCATTTTTATTTAAATGGAACAGTAGAAGCAACAGCATCAACTTTCTGGCAGTGACTTCGGAGAATTTTCAAAAACAGGTGTTAATTTTGTGAAGAAAAATAATGGCTCTTCGATAAAAATTATGATTAACAATACGGAAGATCAAATGCAAGGGTATCTTGATCCAGGCGCGAGATTACGAGGACGACGATTACCAGTCCGCTGAGGAAGTAAAAGGCGCTAGAGAAGTGGACCTTGGTGCAAACGTTTCTATTCCTCTAAGGTATCGACTACGCAAATGGAAGGAGTCTGACCCAGGGACTTGTCATTTTATAGAAAAAAACGCGGTGTTTATGAATAAAGAGGCACAAATCTACAAAGAAGCTATTTCTTCCAAAGAGCGAGTGCAGTGGAAGGAAGCACTGGTAGAGGAGATAAAAAGTCTTTACAAAAATCACACTTGGGATCTAGCATCTTATTCTGAGGATGGGAAAATTGGTATAGAATAAGACTAGTTACACAGGGCTACTAGCAGGAATATGGAATCGATTATGGAGAAGTATACAATACCGTGGCGAGGTTCACTTCGATTCGATCGGTTCTTACCATTGCGGCGAATGAAGGTCTAGGCACCAGCCTGGAAGCTGCGGAAAAGTTTGTATGGACTCAAACAAGCGTTAGGTTGCTGGAACCACTGAAACCGAGCAAGATGGATCCTTCCATTTTCTTGTGAGCAGACAATATGTACAATACGAGTAGATGCAGAATAATACTTGCTGTGTTCATCGATGATGAGCTGCAATGGATGAATTTCCTGCAAAAGAATTGTGGAGTCGTAGTGTTGAAAGATGATGTCTTTCTTGGGATGGAAATGTTAGCAAAAGCCGGACGTGAAATTCAACCTTAACATGAGACATTGCAAGCAAGTGTCAATGCAAGCGTAAACCTTTTTTTCATTGGAATCTGTTTCTTCGGGTGTATTAAAATTTCCCTACAGAGAACCAGTACACTATCGAATGTACTATGTGGTTGCGACTTGCCCAAACAATGAAAAAACTCTTAAGCACATCAATTGGACCAGGGTATAATTTTGAAGAACGCTTAATATATTTCTTTACTTTGTTTCAGTGACGCTGACTATGCAGGTGATCCTGAAACCAGGCATCCTACCACTGAGATAATTTTTTCCCTTGACAAAGGGGCGCTGTCCTTTCTATGTCCACTACTGAGCCGAAGTATGTACTTGCTTGACAGGTAATAAAGGACGTGATCTGGCTACAAAAACTACTCATTGAGATGGTTTCAGTTGGTACTGCTATTTCAGTTTTGAACATGGACAACCAAACGGTGTTTCAACTTGTCAATAAACCGACGTTCGTTATTTATTCGTGAGCGATATGAAAGGGGCGAATTTATAATTAATTTTATTCCTTCTGCACAAAAACAAGCAGATATTTTAACAAAAGCCCTGAGTAAAGAACAATTCAGGAGTACAGTGTTGCTGAAATTCGGGCAAAAACGTGAGGAGTCGCGTGGTGCTACCTTCCTACACAAGGCAATAGAGCTGATATCATATCAATAGGATATAACATGAGTGGGTTGAAGGTCTCGATCCGGTTCAACGACCCAGGATTTTTATTGAAGAATGAAAATAACTGGCCCTGTAGGATACAGATCCCGCTTTGTTCAGAGGAAACGCATTAGAAAAAGGAAAACAGTTCTCATCTGCAAAAATGCAGAGCCCAATTTTGTCTGCGGAATAGTCGAGCGTTATACATACATACACACGTAGTTCCAATTCCAAAAACCTTCGGATATTAACCTATGTAATACGATTCAGTCATCAAAAATCGATCGATTTTTAACAATTACGGAGTTAGATAATTCTTTATTGCATATCGCTTACATTGTACAAATATATTTGTATACTGAAGATGTTAATGCAATCAAAAACAATCGCTTCTTTAAGTGGTTGAACCTCTTATTGCCACAAGATTCTCACTTTTCTAAAAGTTGGAGGGCGGAAAAACATATGGACATCTCGGAGAAGCATAAAAATGCTCTTTTGCTACTGTAAAATCATTCAAAATCATAAGGATTTTAGTCCGACATCTACACCTTTGGACAGTAAGGTAGTCCAAAGCCTCTGGTGGCCCTTCTGAGACAATGGTACAATGAGACTGCTCGTACAGTTAAGGAGTGTGTTCATTGCATTAGACGAGCACCCAATAGGCCAAAGCCCCTGAAATATTAAATCATAGATGATTTACCGAAGGAGGGATTGACTCCATCGCGTCCGTTTTTATATTGTGGAGTAGTTTTTCGGCGTCCCAACTATCACGTATCTTAAGGTCAGAGACAAGAAGCCTTGCAAAAGTATCTCACTTTGCCCTAAAGTCGCAAACTGTGCACCGAAGTTTAGGAAGAATAAAGCCGATGGTTGAGGAGCTTGCAGCGGCACTTGTCGAAATTAAAACCGTGATGAATTTAAGGCCTATTGCCCCGATGTCATCTAATCCTAATGTTTTGGAAGCTTTTATGCCTGCACATCTTTTGGTTGGTCACTAAAAACCAACATGTTATACAACCAACGATGGAGTTCCCGAGATACTCGTAAGCCACATCAACCAATGGCGGCGAATCAATGCCGTCAAAATCCATTTCTAGCGTAGATGATCTATGGAGTACCTACATGAGGTACAAGGTAGCTGAAGATTGGACATTTAATCAGAATAGCAGCAGTCGTCAAAGGCTCGTAGATGTAAAAACAGCCAGGGCAACTATCAGACGTCGCATTCGAAAACGTACAGTGTCACCATGTTAGACTCTTGAAAGCTGGTGCATTTACAGGAGGCGGTATGTTGGAAAGTTATATTTTAGTATTTATTGTACTATAGGATATCAAAGATTACTATGTTACCTAGATGATAATAACACTTGACTTACTCGTATAGATAACCCCTTAGCGGTATAAATTAAATTTTAATTGTTCAAACAATTAGCAAAGAAAATACTCGTATTATACATACTCGTAGATCCATTTTTATTTCGCTAGATATCTTCTATCATACTTTATCTTCCAGGTAAAGATCTCGAGTTGCGTTGAGAAACGCTCTTATTGCACAAATAGTTAATAATGATGAATAACAGAGGACCGAAATGGTTACATTAAGATATGACAGAGGAGGCGCTTTTATGTTTGGATATTGTACACCTAAAGAGAAGTTTAGTGTTTTTTTTTTTTTAATAAGAATTAGTCCACACTACCAAACCAGACTGAAGGCCAAGGATCTATAGTTTAAGGAGGATAACTTAATGCGAAATTGTATCAAAAGCTTTGCTAAAATTAGTAGTAACCACATCGATTTCTTTAGCATCTTCTATAGTGTCGAGAGTACCTAAATCTATGGAATTGCAACGAAAAATCATTAAGTCACATATAATGCTCTCGAAGGGATTTGATATGGTGAAGAGTATCGCAATAGACCTATAGTTTGGTATTTCGACCAAGTTTTGAATTTTTTCCGAAAACTAAGCAAAAGTCTCCGTAAGTTGAGAGCTAAGTTAGATCTATGAGAGGTTGTGTCGAGTAACTCACACATCTTTTTAAAATAACATCGGGCAGAGCATCAGGATAGCAGAGCTTTCGTCCTTAAATTTTCTAACCTTTTCCTTCACTATTCCGCTGAAATAGTGTCTACAGAAATCAATGAAATTCACGGTCTAGAGAGTCTTGAGAGTGATGAGCTTACATATGTCATTGTATACATGGCAACTTTGTGTCATGCAGGCTTGACCAAATTCCCTATAAACACTGTTCTTCCAATGCAATGAACCGAAATATTGATGATTGATAGTGGTCATGTGGTTGACCTTTTTTTTTTTATACCATCGAATTTTTGGTCGAATACCAATCGGACATACTGTCTTGCAACCAATAGAAGGCCATATTATCTTCTTGCCTTGCAAATCCGGTAATTAACGAGGCAAAGTCCATTGTTTGCAGGAAAATAGAAAAAAGGTGTGTGCACAATGCACATGCCTATAAATACGAGTACAAACAATTTTTCCAATTGAATTATATGCCGTAAATTCGTGGTGTTATCTGCTACAACAAAATACGGGAAATACAAACAAGTACTTGACTTAATGCCATGATTCCATGATTCATTGTAATGTGACACTAAATATAATTGGATAGATACTCCATTTACGATGAAAGAACTGAGAAAGGTCATAAAAAATACTGCATTAGCAAATATTAACAATTTTATTGTATTACAGGATCTTATCTGAAACATGAACGAGTTCTCTACTTAATCTGCAATAACAAAAAACTGTTGTTTGCATTTTTTTGTGGTCTTAATAAAATCGCATTTTGATTTACTAAGGGGATTTATAATTCAGCTGCTCTAAATATTTTCATAGACTTAATAGAGGTTTTTATATTTACAAAATTTACAAATAAATTAAAATTAACTTTTATTAAATTGTTCACCGGTAATTTTTTTTTTTTAAATTGTGAGCGGTGTATAAGTTGTTTTGACCTATTTATAGCCCAGGTCTTAAACCATTTGCATGGTTATGTCGGGACGCTGGAGTGAGGATGGGGAAAAAAGGCCAACGGCGGGTGCCATAGCCTCGGCGAGGCTACTGGTATTAAGCACTATGAATTTCGCCTTTGCACAAAGAATGTTAGAACCCTTAACACACAAGATGCTCCCGAACAACTCGTGCAGACCCTAGACGAAAACGGTTGTATAATAATCCAAGAAGTGCAATGGTACGGACCGGACAACTACGACATCTACTACAAAGAAGGAATACAACGCTTGTTTGTACAATCCAGATCAAGGCTGTTTTTGGTAATACAAGTCTTAATTTCGCATCCTCCCCTACAGAGGATAAGGATGACACTATCAAAAATGAATTCTAGGACCTCCTAGACCGAACACATGCTCAGTTTTGGTGTCATGCCCAAGGTAGGAGATCTTATCGCAAGGCTGGGTAAGGAAGCCGTTTTTGAGGTGGTTATCGGGAAACACAGCCTGCATAACACCATGTCCGACAATGGATTCAAATTTTAAGGGTTTTTAAATGGGCGTAGTTTTCTTAGTAGCTAGCATCTTAGCATTTATAAAAGGGCCCTAATCAATCAACCGTCAACCAGACTGATCATCTTGTGATCGCCGCCAGTCACCATTCCAGAATTTTGCATGTCCGAACTTACCGAGGAGCCAACATCGACAACAGCGAATCAACTTTGTCGACCGCATTTCACTTAAACGCTGCGATGGGTCGACCTACGAGAAGAAAAAAGGGAAGATCACGAGGGGCTCCCAATCGAGGAAATGGAAAGATCCTAAGTTTTATCAGGGTATAATGCTACGATTTCAGACCTAAAAAGGCAGAATAGAAGCCTGCAAAATTGAATATCTACAACTAGCAGTAGAGTAGCGGTCGGTACTGATGGTCAAAATACCACTATCATACAGAATGAACCGTTCACCCAGGACGAAGGAGACTCCCTGACCTAGACGAAGTTAAGGTAGCAATATTGAAGCAAAAGTCCAATCAAGCTGCGGACACAGACGAATAGTTTGCTAAGCTATTTAAAGCAGCTGGAGGTGACCTGGTTGGAAACATCCAGCGGTTCATCTGTTAAATATTGTCAGACGAGGGAATACTCCAAGCATGGAATCCCAGTATCGTTTGTCCGATCCACAAGAAAGAAGACCCATTCGACTGTGCCAACATTAGAGGAATAACATTGCTTATAAAATTGTTCCTGCCATATCAGTGCGATTTCAGGTCAGGAAAATCCACCATCGGTCAAATATTCACACAACGACAGATGTTGAAAAAAGCTGGGAATTTCAAATTGACATTCACTGTCCATTTGTTGACTTCAAAACCGGATTTGAAAGCGAATATAGGCACGAGTTATACACCGCCGTGTCCGGATTTGGCATCCCCGTTAGTATGTAGGATGGCCATGATCGCTGCTCCTGCCAGGTCGGTAGTGAATTAACCGAGTACTTCAATGTCAAGAAAGATTCTAGACAAGACGACGCGCTGTGACTTTTTTAAGATCGGCCTAGAAAGAAACATTGTAAAACTCACTAGCCAACAAAAGGGAAGCTTCGCACAATCACTTGGGTACGCGGTGGATAATGATGTGATTGGACGAGCACAGTCAGCTGTTAATGAAGCTTGCGTGACTATTACGATGGAATTGGCCAAAATGTGTCTGACGGCAATCGAGGGCAAAACGAAGTATATATTGTCATCTGAAAAGGAGCTACAGCTACACTGACTGCTTGACCAAAACGTCACCATTGGCATTTGTATTGTATCTTCGAGGTGGTTAAAGACTTCATTTTCTAGCTTGGCTCCGAAGTTACAAGAAGCAACAATATCAACGCAAAATCAGACGCAAAATTACTCTTGCCGATCGCTGTTTCAGGAGACAATTGAACAACAGAACCCTCTCTCGTAAGACGAAACTGGCTTTATGGTCCTACTCCATAGTGTAGAGGCGTGGACCTTGTGAAAAGTAGATGAAGAATCGCTTGACCACTTCGAGAGAAAGAAACTGTGTATGATTTTCGGTCGTACAGCGACATCGGTTTAGTCAGACGTCTATGGATTCAACGTCTGAGATGGCTGGGCCATGTTGACGTACGCAACAGGGTCTTCGAGACTAACCCCGACGGATGGAGCAGCAAAGTGCAGTATTAGAGGCGGCTGGTGAAAGATCATCCTTATAGGTTAAGGCCCAGGTTTACCCCAGTCTGTAGTGACACTTAAGTAAGTAAGATTTATGAGATAACCAAAGTATCGAAAATGTGGCCTAAAATTGGACCAACAAATGCGGTTCGTTAAAAATACACGAAGAAGCCATATGCCTGAAGTCGTATTCAAAAGATAGTGTCATAAACCATTCTTCATAATGAGTTAAGATTTTTGATTTAAACTCAAACGACCCTAACTTCGAGCAGCATAAAATCAAGATTGGGTAAAAACTGCCGCGTATCTCTTAACAAGATAGCCAAACAGCATAGAATCATACTCTGCTACATTCCCGGAAGCTTAAAATGCTCCAGGAAAATGCGTCGCTGAAGAACTGGGCCCATAAGATAATTCAAACAATCAGGAAAGCTAATCAACTTGGGAACAGCTAATATCATTAAGCTCACGAAGACACACGTGCCCTAAAGGCATTCTTTCTGTCTCCGTATCCTGGATTACTGTAGCTATTCTCAGGTAGACATTATATCAATTAAGAAAGCTACGCCTGGGTTGAAGTCAAATGCTATCTTAAATGACAATCAAGTGTCATTTAAGTCTCTAGTGCCTAAAATAAGGGTTTACTCATCTAGTAATACAATGCTGGCCTACGCCGTCATAGGGCTCATAACCGTATACGGAAAAGATCAAAGAGATGTGACGAGCTCTGACGAACGGCCTCGAATAAAATCAGATTCACTGTTGTCGAATCTGGCAAACGATTAAAGGACTACGATCCTCTGATGTGTAGCCGTGCCATTGGCAGAGCCCCTTACTGCTATCATGCAAATATCACCGCCATTCAGGAAGTGCGAAGGGATATGTTGGACATAAGGAGGATGAAAAACCGTGATATATATTGTACTATGGTGATTGTTACAATATACGGAAAAGAAATAGCGCCTATTCGGATGCGTATTATCCAATCGGGTCATGAACTACCCCCACGAAAACTAGCCAAATGTTTGCCAAGCATACATACATATTAAGGGCATCAATGTGGGCAAGAGAATAACATACATACTCGTACCTACGAGTATATTGGAGGAGCCTTGTTGTTTCGATTTGACATTGTTTTAAATTTGTCAGATAACTTTTTGTTCCCACTGTTTTTGCACTTGAATCTACTGCACAACGCATCAACCTGTTCATTCATCACTGGGTCATGTCAGCTATTGGTAGTGGTAATCTGATACTTGAATGGATACGAGTATCTGTGTATATGGAACTTGTATATTGATTTTTTATTTACTGCAGTTTTCCCCGTAGGATGACTCCAAAGTACACAAGTGAGGCTGCCTTAATTGAGAAAATGTAAAACAACTTAGGTATAACACCTTTAGGGGACAGAGTTCTATCAGATTATTCGAAGTTTTATGTTCACGGGCTCCTAGCGGTTACACTCGTACTTGTACTTATAACTGCAATAGGATTATGTTATTGAAATTTGAATAAAACTAGCGGTTGAAAATATTTAACCAAACTGTTAAAACGGCTGTATCAGGTGAATGAAATGCCACAGGAATTAGATTTGTTGATTTATTTTAGAGGCGTACCTTTTTAACTTAAACAAATGAATTTAATGAAACCAGTAAGATTGACAGAAAGTAAAACAGATATCTTATCTCTTGGCGACATGCCCCTTTAAACTTGGTAAGTAAGGTGTTTGTATATGCGATTCAACAGGATGTAAGATACCCGAGAAAACGTATGCACACACAAGTGTACTCGTATCAATCTGCAAATTAATGAAATCCAAGACGAGTTATATGTATGTAACTTATACGAGTATCACTTTTCGTAGGTAATTAATTTACTGCATTTCTCGTTTCTATCTGGTTTCTGACATTATTGCTTTCGAAAAGAGTTAATTTAAGCAATGCTAATGTCTTATTAGTGTCTTATAAAGTGCAATATTAGGTTATAAGGTAATTCGAAAATAAAATGCAAGAAAGGCTCAAATCCTACACATCATTGAAGGCATTTCTCTGCTGCGCTAATTACTTATACATATACATATATGGTATTTTATTATTGGTTGTAGTTGCATTAAATTACTCCAATAACCTATTGCTGAGAGAAGATGTTCAAACGTCCACAAAACACCAATTTCGTATGATCATCTTCCAGGAAAAGCAGAGGCAAATAAGCCTCTAATTCTGAATAGGGTTCGGACTTTACTGCAGTAAAATTTAAGTAAGCTGCATCAATGATAAGCGCCAGATATGAAAGCCTCACTATTATAGCATCGAGGACAAATTTCCGAAAATATACATGATGTGTGTTCACGGCTTACAAACACTGAAGAAAATTACACAGCTGCTAGGCCCTTTTGTGATCCAGTCTCCCCTTGAGAAATTCTCTGCGCCAGCCAGCAACAATTCCAATTGTCAACAAACTATCACACACGCCACATTTAACGCCCACTAAAACAATTACATAGTATAAAAGTCGATGATGCAAAGAAGAAAAAGAGACTTGCTAGCCAATTCTATGAACAAGGCAGGCAGAAGAAACACCGAGTCCTCAGGAACAAACTATAAAAGCCCATCATCGGACCTATGAAAAATAATATTTAAAAGTTTTCACAGAAAGTGAGAGTCGAACAGAAGCATGACGAGATAAGGTTGGAGTGGATCGTCATTGAAGGGTCGTACACGATGCTGAACATTTTTATATTTTACCGACTAACGAAAACTGACAAACTCAAACCCATGAAAAAGAGATCTGAGTAGCAAAAGCTAATAGCAGCAATAATCGACTTGGTAACAACCATACATAAACTTATCTGTAATATACATATAATCGGATGAAGGAACGCATGCCGAAAAGAATCTCAACATCCATCAGGAATCAGTCTCTTTACTATCGATTTCAAAATGCATAAATGCCTAAAACTACATAGTTGTTAAAAATCTGATTGCCTCCTATTAGTATGACTTTTGTCTCGCTAAGTCGCCAATTGGCCAAATTTCCACATTATGACAGATCTTGGGAAAAACCCAGAACCTTCAAATCGATACTCACCACCTGTTCTATGATTTTAAGGCCTCATTTGACCAGCTTTGTAGAGCCATGTTGAATTTACATTCGACAAACCGCAAACCCATCCAATTGTGCAGGATGACAATATGAAACGTTCGGTGTTCTAAAAAAAAAGGCAATAATTACGCCACGCCGTATTTGATGTCATCGAAATTGTGCGAAACACGTACGTCGATACCAGGGCACAATACACTGAAAAATCTGAAATTATAGGAATACCAACGAGCTGGACAGCATCCCCCAACAATAAACGATAGGCATAGGGTGGTTAAGAACTTTGTCTAGCCGGACTCCGCTGCTATTAAAGGTGGATAAAAGTGTACTTGGTTTTTCTTTTTTATAATTACTGCGCGCTCAAGGAGTTTTTGGTACCCTTAAAATATTTGCACATAGCGCGGGCGAAGGAAACGTTACCGATCTATGTTGATCTTAAATGTTTGCAAATTATAATGACTAAGAAATAAAGAGCTCGGCAGGGCATTCCGTAAGCAAATTATACGGTTTAGGAAAGAATCACGGTATTTCAGAGTGAGCTTGAGCGAACACGGGTGTTACGCTTGAAGGTTTGAAGGGGCGGGATGCTGCTGGCAATTTCGATGGAGCACTGGTGGTGGTGAAAATAGCGATAGAACAAGGTGGTGAAGCAAGACACATTACGTCGATGTTCAAGGGCGACAATTGACTGTGTAATATTAGCATCATCTATGAATGCAAAGGTGGGGACACCTAACTCGATGTGGGGTTGTACTCCAATTTTGCCTTATATATTGAGGCTAGAACAAAAGGTTGAAATATTTCTTACACCGCTTGAGAAAAAAACCAAGACATTTCGCAGTATTTTTGGCGACATCGAATATGTATTCAGTCCAATGTACCTATAAGTTGTCTTTGTCGCACATACCAAGAATGAAAAGTCGTTTGGTTTTGACGGTAATGGCTGTGTATTGAAATTTCGCTTTAACGACAGCAGACAGCATTGTGTTTTGGAAACATAGCTCCTCAATTTGTTACACTGCTAATATCGAGATTTAATGAGCTTAACATACGCTGCCGTTCCCGTTCTACACCCGAAGAGCAGGAACGCGAGTCCGGAAACAAATATGAAAAGCAGAGGGTGCTGTCGTCGGCAAAGGAATATATTGGATTAGAACTAGCAGACAGAAGAACATTGATGAAGATTAAAAAGAGTGTCAGACACAAAACGGAGCCCTGGGGCATACCTGCAGTTATTTTGTCAATATCAGACTTGAAATCATCCAATAGCCGCAAAGCGTGCAGCAAGCAGATTGGCCTGATCCACGGAGCTGACAGCTGGAATGTCAATATATGTGAGCGTTGGAATGTAGGATGAAGCAGAATTTTGAGGAGCGACCAAACATTTTTACTCCCTTTGCGGCATTGCCGTATTTTTTGCCTCAGTTTTTGGTCGTATTGAAATTTTACACGCTTAAGAAAAGCTTTGCAATCATTTCTGTTGGATCGAAAAAATATTTCTCTAACCCTAACAGCCCCTTTACAGCTCGAGTCATACCACGCTTTTTGTTCTGGTTTAACACTTTCATCAGCGACAGCACAGGCATTGACAAGTCCTGTAGGTTAAAGAGCATCTCCTCGACATCAGCCTTAGTGATGCTAGCAGTGCCTATTTAACCCTGTCAGACAAACGTAGGGCAGAGAAACCCTCTACTGGCGATGAAACACGGTGACCAGCTGCTACCTTATCACCCAAAAGCGAATTGGTTAAGCAACTCGGGGCTACTAAGTCCTGTTTTCGCATGCTGGACCGTCTTGGTAAAAAGTTCGGAAGGGGATAGGATTTCGGCAGGGTGGGGCTCGTTTCTTTGGGCCACCGAGAAACTATGGACGGTCAAACTAGGTAATATGCAAACACTGTTCGAAAAATCCCACAAGGTTCCACTCAACTGTGTGAAACCCAAAAATGTGAAGACCAAAATGCTGACTTGAGTCCAAAACTCTAAAGAAGAGTCTCCTAAAGCGTTTGTTGAGGCGATAAGAGGAACTCTCGTAGTTGCTGTTCTCGACACAACCGATCTTGGCAGGAAAATCAAATATGAAAAATACGGTCTTATTAAAGCCCCTTTACTCCCTACCACCTCTCATCTTCAAGAACTTTCAAAACGAGAACTCTGCTCTATTAAGACCTCTAACCGTCACATATCAATCAAGAAATCCCTTTGGGTCGGAAAATAGCTACAGCTATTCCACGATCTCCCAGTGGTATCACAGTGAACAATAACAAATAACAAGAAATAAAACTCCCAAGCTAAAACCTGGGCACAATGACGTGTGAGAGTTCTGAACTAAAAAACGTTTACGGCAATGTCAAATCGATGTAATATACGTTCAAGAATACGAGTGGGAAAATATTAGAAACAGCACCCTCTACTTGAATTGACAAACGAAAATATAGAAAATGTTTGACATGCCAAATTTTAATCATATATCGAGCCGTCCATTGACAGAATTCTACTTCCAATTTAGGAACTACTCACACAAGCCGCAGATATCTACGTCAAAGTTACGATCAACCAAATGGAAGAAACCCTTTTCCAGTCTCAGACAATGCAGACGAAGACGATCTCACCAATTTCTCAAAGATCATCCAGATTTTCGGATTTATTCAGTGTATCGTGAACGATACTCAACCGATATGATTTATATGGACTATGGAATGACGATCCGAAGAAGTTTGTCGAAGACGAAGACGTGTGCTGTGCACACGTAGAGGGACAGGGACTCTGGATAGCTGAAGACAAATTCGAATTTACCTGACGCTACGAGGGATCGGCACACTTAGTAAGAAGATTTTTATGGACCCTGAGCTCATATTTTAAATGGAGTTTGTTTAATCCCCATATGCTGGAGGAGATTCTGACTGTGACTCTAAGCGGTCTATCGAGTGAGAAACATTTCATACTCAAAATCAGTGCTGTGAAAGCCATTTACGGTTTCTAGGTTATGTCGATACAATAATTGATCTAATCTCTGGATGTAAAAATTCCAGCAGGGAACTTTTACTGGAGTGCTTAACTACAATTATTTCGTTCGATTAAGCATTTACTGCTTCAGTTCACAATAAAATAATTCCACTGGGGATAGAAAGTTTTCTTGAAATACCTAAAGGATCCAATTATTTTGGAACTGGTCCAGGATGTGCTGAAAGTACTTTGAAAGAATCCTCACTTTTTTTTTTTAAGAACTTAACACTGGGTATGAATACTCTTATAATGCTTCAACATGTGTTTAGGTTTTTGGAAAATGGGATAGAGAGAGAAAGAAAGATGTTTGGGCTCAGTGGTTATTTCGCTCCATGGGTGGCATCCAACTTTTTTTGTGGAGGACTAAATTCTTAGTGGAAGTTACCTTGATGTTGATTTCTAGTCAAATACTCATCTTACTTGATTTTCGTAAACTGAAAAATGGATATGTCTTTCGGGCGGGGCTGGGATTCGAACACCGAATCTTCCGGTTTGGAAGCTAGTCCATTTAAGCCACGGCCATCCACTGTCTGAAGCTGTTGCATGAAAAATTCATGCCCACAATTATCAGCATCTTAGCATTTCAAGGCGAGCAAGCCAATTCCTCAAAACAAGATATAGCTCTTGATGTTCTGACTACAACAGTGAAGTAATCTCAGGCACTACTTAGTATGTAGTAACCTTATCGACATTACATTTCCTACAATGATTCACTGTGTGCTCTGATCCTATGATTCCTCTGTTATGGTAAGCGGAGGAGAATGCCTGTGTGCATTTATCTTTGTTTCCACCAAACAATTTTAATTATTTCGAGAATCGCAAATCTTCTAGGAGAAAACATTGATCTTCTCCTCAAAGTTGTCATCAGGAAAATGCAACTGGTGGAGTGCCTTACAGTGTAAATGAGCCTTGTTGTCATATTCGCTCATATCTTCCTTACACAAATGGATGCAGTTTCAAACTTCCTATCGACTATGCCTGGACCTACTCGTGAGCGTGCTCTTCAGTTTGTCTTCACCAATTAATTATCGGCACAGACCATTTTCTTTGGCTCATACGAACGTAAAGTAACTGCAATGGCTCTATGTAAACTTTTCGAATATGGTGTTACAACTCAAAACAATCGATTGACCGCGATTACTGTAAAAGACCTGATAACAGCTAAATACCTCAGACGAAGAGGATACATCTGGTGATAGACCATCACCGTAAAGGCCGGAAATAGCGAAACCGGTAAAGTACATCTTGAGTTAGACTATGAGCATTGCAAATAAAGAAGCGAAAAAAGCGATAGCTAGAGCACGTGCGAGATCAGAAAGAGTATCCTTACGACCTACATATCAACAAACTGCAAGAAATAGAAGAACGGCAAAGTCAAGGCAAGATTGTGGCACAATGATCTACGCACAAGGGATTCACTCGCCGATTCCGTTCAATAAAATGATGGAACGCGGTCGAATCCCTAACCAGGGTAAGATTTGCTCTTCCACTGTATAAAGGCAAAATCAACACAAGAAATTGCAACAACTACCGATCAGTGAAACTAAAGTCGCACACTATAAAAATATTCAAATTCTAGACAATCGATAAGGCAATATCATTGAATTCTATGGCAGTCAATGCGGCTTTGTGGAAGGTAGGTCGACTTCTGCCCAATTAAAAGTTTATAGATAATGATGAAAAAAATTTCATTGATTTGGAAAAAATGTTTTATAGAGTTCCCATTGATCTTATTTGGGCGGCGCTGAGATTTCCAAATGTACCCGAGACGTACAGTACTGTGCAAAACCTAAGCAACCATCTGGAGTCAGCAATTCATAGTAAATCTTTTCAGCTTTCTACCCCACCGAATAAAAAGAAATGGATATTTAATGATGTCTAATAGAGTGTATTTTAAAATTCACAACTTTTTATAAAAGTAGCCAAGGGTTGTCTGAAAAGTTTCCGACCGAACAATGATGCAAGACATTTTTTCTCAAAATTTTTTTTTTATTTTTCTACATAGTCTCCTTGTAACTCTACACACTTCTTCCAGCGATGCTCCCATCTCTCTAACCCGTTCAAATAGTACTTGGCGGTTTTCTCTGCAAAATAATTCTTCACGAAGGTGAAAATCTCTGCCCTCCGAGTGCAGTTTTTAGATGAGAGAACAAAAAGAAGTCGCTTGGGGCTAGATCTGGTGAATAAGGCGGATGGTCAAGCAGTTTAAACCGTAATTCATGGATTTTCAAATTGGCAACCGCTGAGGTGTGAGACGGCGCGTTGTCTTGGTCAAACAGGATTTTCTTTTTCTGCAAATGTGGCCGTTTTTCCGCAATTTCTGCCTTCAGCTTGGCAAGATAATCGATTAAGATAACTTCTTTACTATCCCAAAAAACAGTCGCCATCACTTTCCCAGTCGAAAAAACAGTTTTTGCTTTTTTTGACTGAATTTTTGTTTCGGGCGTATAATGGTGTATCCAAGTTTCATCTACAGTAATTAATCGGTGCCAAAACTCGGATTTATTGCGCCTAAACTGCGCCAACAGACCGTTGGAAATGTTCATTCGAACACGTTTCTGGTCTAACGTAAGCAAACGCGGCAACCAACGCGCGGACAGCTTTCTGATGCCTAAATCTTGATTTCAATTTTTCGATATTCAATTTTTTCCATTTTCACAAAAAACACTCACATCGACTCACTCAAAAGACTGCAAACTAAAAACTGCGCTTCCAAAATGACTGAAACTTCGGTAAGTAACTGTCAAAGGATGCACAACTAGCATTCACTAGCCTTTATGGACGAGTGCCGCTATCTTTACGTTTTACGGAAACATTTCAGAACAACCCTCGTAGATGCATTTACATACATACGTGTAAGAATGATACGTAGAATATACGTAGAAACGAAAGTTGCATGGACAATAGGAATAACCGGAGAATTCGAAGTTAAGGTACACCAAGGCAGCATACAAAGTCCGTTACTTTTTAACATCGTGCAATATTTTCTATTAAGATAGAACTATAACAACTATAGAACAACTTCTCTTCTACTCACTGATGATAGCGCTTTTACAAGAAATGACGTGGTAGCCCTCCAGACAACCCTTATTAATTGTATAAAAGCTGTTAAAAGATAATCGTACTAAGACCTAATATCTGGATCATCGTTTTGTCGAACTCACAATTAGAAGAAGTCATTATGCCAGAAGGCGAACAATTTAAATAGGTTACTTAGGTTATGTCGTTAATCACTAACGAAATTACTGTGATGATGTCGTCTATAGCCTTACTATAGGTACGCATCACCGCAGTGATAGACGATATACCAGAAATATAAAGTACTTGCGTTCGCGGAAATCTCCATATTACGAAAAATAGCAGACAACCTTCACACTGAGCAAATCAGCTGGTTTTGCTCAACGAAGGTCGTCTGGAAATCAGGTTCAAAAAGCAATAGAGTTTCAAGTTCCAGCCGAAGTTAAAAGAAGACGCGCAAGTAACAGTAACCGGATTACTCAAATGCAGAATCAACATCAAAAATCCTGGCCATAAGTGGTGCCATAGCAATGCATGCCTAACATATTCAATGGTTAATAAAAGAAGAATAAGATTTATTTCCGTTTGTGTTGGCAGATCCCAGAAGAGGATATTTTGCGACGACCTATACGAGCTGTACAGTGATATGGTCAAAAAATACAGCATTGGATAGTCTTCAGTCTAGGACACCAACGTAGTAGAGCAATGGATCTGATTAAATGGGGCGCGAAAGTAGATAGAGACTTCAACCAACTTGGAATATATAATTGAAGGCAGTCAGAACTAGTCTGAGTAGGCCTTCAGGCTTGTTGTAGGCCAAGCTTAGTAAAGTCGCACTATTGAAAAAAAGATAATTGAGATGCCACTGAATATGGTATGTGTATAACAGATAGTTCCTTTGATTATTTATTTTATTTTATATCCCTTTATAACTTTGTCCACAAAATTTATCTTTTTTTATCTTTTACTGACCAGCCCCTTTTCTATTGCTCTTCTAAATTTTAGATATAACATTCCTAATCTTGAAACGAACATCTGCGATTTCCCATTTACTCATTCTCTACACTCTAATCGCACGAGTTTTTCACACAATCTAACCCTGGCCTTCACAGGGTAGTACGTATTGTAGTATGATAGACAAAATATATTGTACATAAATAAAAATACAACAAAACACTTGCATCCGCACTTTTCCATATCAAACAAAAATAAAACAACAACAAAAACACCAAACAAACGAATACGAAAACAGAACGATTAAAAAAAAAGAAAGAAAAAAACTAAATACAAAAAAGATACTCTTGCGCTTACCCTTCAATTCCGCCAAAAAGTTGCATTTTGTTTATAAATTACAGACCGGGTGTAATTAATTTTAATCACTGAGAATAGACTCCGTATACAGATGCACCACACCAACCACAAAACTACTTCACAGCCACGTCCAACGAATACGAAATCCGGAGGAAGCAACTCTCAAAAATACCTTGTAACCACTAGCTAGATGTCGCAGCTCTTACTATTGCATTCGTATCGCACGCCGTGTTTTCAGTTTTTAGTTCTTTCCTCCCACCTGGCACAGAATCAGATGTTGTATCTTTGAAATTTGATTCAACAACAATACGCAAAAAAACGAACTCTAATTGCTCGATGTTAAAGTGTGCACATTCCAAAACAGAAATTCGCTTAGCTCAGTGAAATTGGCAACACAGAAAGGTAGATACTATCTCCAATCGAATGCACCCACGTGCGCGCAATATCTAAATACGAATGCAAAAACAAAAAAAAAAAAAAAAACAACAAGTTCAATCAACCGCTGATAGAAAACTTTTTAACAAACGAAAATATGTGCGCGAATCGTTTCCTCAGCACCAACAAAAAGTGAAAGACACCCAACAGAACCAGGAGGCACTACACACTTCGGTGGTCGCGACGTGAATGAGCAAATGGAAAGCGGCCCGAACGAACGAGAGCCCTCGTAAAAAGCAAACCGACTACGGCGACGACAGACCGTCGTCGTGAAGCACTAGTTTAGCTTACGCCCGATGCTCCTCCTCCCGACCCGACACATACACAATAACTGGTCTAATAAGCAAGTTGCTGCTATTGTTACCCGTGCCCCCCCCCCACCCCCCCCCTTCAACCACATTACCCAGAACGAATAAATGAATTCACTTTCTGTGCCCAGAGACCCATGGTTCTGTGAGTTGGCGGTTCTTAACTTTTATTCAATGAAACAACAGTGCACGCGTACACAAGTGGACAAGTGGCACAGGAATTGGCCATGAACAATCGTTACTCGCGGCGTCTTGCGAATTGGCGGAAAATGTTAACGATATTTTCTTATTCTCCTCTCTTTTTGTTTGTACGATAGAGCGAAAGAACGACAAAAGAAAATGATTTTCTGTTTTCATTTCCAAGATATGCGAAAACAAATAAATGAGAGAAAAACTTATACTAAAGCTTTCGATGAAGCTTTAGTTCGAAAATAAATGAAAGCGGGAATCTCGAAAAATGCCATTTTGTGAAAAGGTATAGCCGTTAGTTTTTGATATTTTCAAAAAAATTGCGGAAAGATGTATTGGGTCTATAACTTAATTGCGGTTTGCTAAGAGATGGCGTAACTTGTATTATTCCATTGTTATTATTCCATTGGAACATGCGTTGGAAAGCTACTGTCATTGTACGTCATTTCAGTATATGTCAGTCATTTGAAGCGTAAACAACAATAATTTTTTTTCACTCAAATATGTCGAACTTTGTGCGTGAAAAAGTGTTTTTGCGGGGAGTTCTTCTTCATTACTTTAATATGAAGAAAACTGCTGCCGAAAGTCATCGTATTTTGGTGGAAGTTTATGGTGAACATGCGCTAGCTGAACGAACGTGCCAAAGTGGTTTGCACGATTTAAAAGTGGTGATTTTGTCTTGGAAGACGATGAACGTCCTGGGCAGCCAAAAAAGTTTGACGATGAAGAAGTGGAAGCATTACTCTATGAAGATTGTTGCCAAACACAAGAAGAGCTCGCAGAATCTTTGGGTGTCACTCAAGCAGCCATTTCAAAACGTTTAAAAGCAGCTGGATATATTCAAAAGCAAGTAAATTAGGTTCCACATGAATTCAAGCCGAGAGACTTCGAAAGGCGGCGAAATGCTGCTGGAACGCCACAAAAGGAAGTCATTTTTGCATCAGATTGTTACTGGTGATGAAAAATGGATCCATTACGACAACCCCAAGCGCAAAAAATCATATGTGAAACCCGGCCAACCAGCCAAATCAACGGCAAAGCCTAATATCCATGGCGAAGGTAATGCTCTGTATTTGGTGAGATCAGATGAGTGTGCTGTATTATGAGCTGCTAAAACCGGGTGAAACCATCAATGGACAACGCTATCGAACACAATTAATCCGTTTGAAGAGAGCAGTGGCCGAAAAACGCCCGGAATATGCGACCAGACACGAGGCAATAATTTTCCATCATGACAACGCTCGCCCCCACGTTGCTATTCCGGTTAAGAATTATTGTATTTGGAAAACAGTGGATGGGAAGTCTTACCCCACCCGCCTTATAGCCCAGACCTTGCCCCTTCTGACTACCATGCAGAACGCCCTCACTGAAATACGGTTCACATCAGAGCAGAATATCAAAAATTGGCTTGATTCATTCTTGGCTGCCAAGCCGGCGCAGTTCTTTTGGGATGGAATCCACATATTGCCAGAAAGATGGGAAAAAGTCATAGCTTCAGATGGGCAATACTTTGAATAATACTATTGTACATATTTTTCTTAAATAAACGTTCAAATTTTGAAAAAAACCACACGAATTAAGTTATATACCCAATATGTTGTAAAGCGAACAGGCAAGGTTTTAGTGCGAGAAGACAGTAAGTAGGCCTAAATAAACCCATTCATGTCAGGCAGAGATAGATTTATGCTTGAAACAGGTGTACAGCGATACTGTACGCACTTATGCGTGCAGCAACTCAGATTCGCAATATTATTTAAGAATTCTACATTGTTTGGCAATATTTCTTCGAAATGGATCTGGAAAGACAGACTAAGGCTAATAACCATACCAACACCATGGGAATGGTGGAATAATCGCATCTGTGGTTACGGATGTTTAATGGGTTTCACACCACTGTAAATATTACGAGCGATGGGAAAGACAGAGAACTTGTCTTTTTCTGACGAAGATTCTGCGAGCCGGAGCCGTCTATTGGTGTCTATTCGCTCTACTTGTCCTAGTAGTCTGTGGCAAGTGATGCGTAATTTTCTGGCTAGTTGATGCCCTCTTACAACTCGTATAGTTCGTCATTGAATCTTCCCCTACAAATGGGAACGAAGATCTTTTCTCTTGAAACAACCTAGAATATCTTCATCCGCTTTTAATAGATTCCATACTTCAGCGCCATAAAGTAATGCTAGGATGATCAAGGTCTTATATGGAGTCTGCCTGCTTGTTTGGGATAGGACCTTACTAATCAATTGCCTTTTAAGGTAAATAGAACAGCAATTGGAAAGAGTGATTCTTCATTGTTGTTTAAAACCTTTTTTGACATCAAAAGTCTCGGTTAAGTCGTTACCAATCTGGACGGAGCAGCGGGCGTTTTCAATTGTCATTAAGCACATTCGGACGAGCTTGGCACGGATGTCAAAACCAGACATGACTCTATATATGTATATCGTCTCTATAAATTCGCTCATACGCGGCCTTAAAATCTATGAAAAGATTATGGGTACCGATTTGGACTTACTGAGTTTTTCCAGGATCTGCCGGAGTGTGAAGATTTGGTCAATTTTTTTTTTAAACAACTTAACACTCATGTGAGTATTACTACACTTTAAATGCCTGAGCAGGTTTTAAGTTTTTAGGAAAGTGGGACAGAGAGAGGAAGAAAGATTTTTGGGCCCAGTGGTTATTTCACTCCATGGGTGGCATCCAACATTTAATGGGGAGTTTAAATTATTGGTGTAATTGGACTTGTTGTTGTTGTATTCTAGGCAACCACTCATCTTACGGGATTTTACTTGTCTAAGAAAAGAATGTCTTTCTGGAGCGGCTGGTATTGAACAAATTTGGACTTTCCTGGTCTGATACCGCATTGATAGGGACCAATCAAGTTGTTAACGAAGGGTTTCAGACGTTCAGACAATAAGGGCAGATAACAACATGCGATGTTGAGGAGACTTATTCCTCTATAGTAAGCGCAGTTGAGAGTGTTTCCTTTCTGGTGGATCGGGCAAACGATGTTGACATAGCTTTCATCAGACATACACTTTTCTGATCAGGTCTGAGAAATAAGTTGGTGTATGCTATCCACAAAGTCACTTACAGCAGCTTTGAATACGAATACGTCAACCAGTCAGCCGTCAGGTCCAGCAGCTTTTTGAATTTAAGATTAGATATTGCTATTCTAGTTTCGTTTTGTTCAGGTCTAAGTTGAATGGTCTATTATGCCTGACGGCGGGATGTTGGGCTTCGTCGCCGTTATACAGTCTACAGAAGAAGTTCTTCCATATTCTCAGCACCGACTGTGACTCTACTACCATGTTCCCTTCTTCATATCTGTACTGGTCTTGTTGCCTTGGCACGTTCTTTCCACCTATTCATTAAACTTCCTTACGTTGTTCTTGGAGTATAAACTCTCAATATCTTTGATCGCACGCTTCTCGTGCTCTTTTCTTCTTCTGGAGAAGCTGAACCTCAGGACAAAACGACAGCAAGAGGAACTGGTTCCCCTCAGCAAGAGTTTTGAGCTGATATGCCCAGCAGGAAAACAATCCAGCGTACATAGTCGCCGGAAATCTTCTAAATAGTCACTTCAGAATAATCTTAAAGAAGACTGGAGTTTTTACAAATCGAAGCAGAAAGAATATAACAGGCCTATTCGGATTTCAAAAATTTCCTCTTTTAAAGACTGCGTAAAGATCGAAACTGCCGGTAAAACCAGTAGGCTGGCTAAAGTTCTCAAAAGGGGAAGTTCCACCAGGCTGGAATCACTCAGAGAATCTGATGCCACCTACACTGAGTCAAAAGAGACCCTCCGTCTCATGCTTGAGTCCCCATCCCACGCAACCTTGTCAGAATCAGCTCACAGCCAACTCCTATTAACGAAACTGCACAACAAGTCATAGCGGATATCTCTCATCCCTTGTGGTGATGGATGAGGCCATCAAACAAGCTGTTGGGTCCTTTGATGGTTTAAATCCGCACAGTACTGATAGCGTATACCCAGCTATGCTACACAAAAGTATAGACCAGCTGCTGGTAACCTTAAAGAGAATCTTAACTGGTACACATATCGAAACCCCGGTGAACAATGGGATATCTACACGCTAGCCGAAAGCCTCAAACCCATTAATCTAACTTCTTTCATGGCAAAGAGCATTGAGAGTGGTTGAACTCCATGTGCGCTAAACTAATTTGCAAATGCATCCTCTATCTAAGATGCAACATGCATACCAACGCGGAAGAGTGCGAGTGTGCGAGAGTGCGCTTCCAAATCTGGCAGTAAGAATTGAAGGTGCACCCAAAGGAATAAATACATGCTGGGCATTTTGATCGACATTGGGGGTGCTTTCGACAACGCAACTTTTGACTTCACGTGTACCTCTGCCAGACAACACGGCGCAGAAGAATCTATGGTTTTGTGGATAAAAGTAATGCTGGTGAATAGAGCACTGATTGCGGCCAATATGTGATGGTAGGGCGGAAACTGTAGTTGCCCGAAAGACGGCGTTCGGTCTTCACTACTAGAGCTAAGTATCTGGATGTCATCCTGGATAACAAACTTCTCTACACTAAACATGTTACGTCGAAGACGCTATCTGCCTTCTGGCAGTGCAAGGAGCTGGGGAGTGTCACCTAATCACTGAAGCGCCTACTCACCTTTCTTCGAAAGATTGAGAAATTTCAATAATAGAAACTGACCACGAGTATAATGGACTAGTTCTTTGTCTGAGTGCTCCTATCCGACAGAGAAAAAATGCTAATTTACGTCTACGTCTACAGATATTTCATCTAGAGAGACGACCCCTATACAGAGCCATGTATAGCGTTGGTATCCCTGCCAAAGTCTCCAGATTATGCACAATGATAATGGAGGATGCTCGTTGCTCCGTAAAGTTCGGAAACAAACTTTTCGTGACCTTTGATTTCAAAAAAGGATTTAGGCACTGTCGTGTAACTTTTTTAACATCATACTTAAGAAAATTGTGGGAAAACTCGCAGAGACACGATTTGTCAAAAGTTTGTAAAACTACTTGCATTAACATTAATTATCGGCACTTGCGCATTCCCAAATACTGGAACAGAAGGGGCACAGTCGTGAATGAGGGCGAAACTAAGTATATGCTGTCAGCAAGAAGAAACTTACCAGACAAACAGAATAACTTTAATTTAGCCAGGGACTTTGTACACCTCGACTCCGCTTTTTAATCTGATAGTGATATTTCTCCAGAAATCAAACGAAAATTTACTCTTGCGCTCCAGTCCGGGGTGAACCGGGGCCTTAGTTAATATGCCTCTCGTGGATACGATTGATAAGCCGATAACACAAGTAGGAAATCTGTGCAGCGTGTCATGTCACCGGACAAATCTGGCTTAAGTTAGATCACAAACGCTCTCGTATCCTAATCATGTTAAACCGCTCGCACATCAGTACTCTCATAGGTGTCATTGCTGGACACTGTCTAATCGGAAGACGTGCCGCAAGGCTAGGAAACCTTTTCTGGAATCATACTTTCTCAGAAACCAACGTTTACCATTTTCTTTGCTTCATCAGAACCTCAAATTGTATTTTTTTTTTTTAATAAAAAATTGTTCTCTCTAACTTTAAGGTTTTTTCTACTTAGCAGAAATAGATCGAGATCCAATGGTCTTACTCTAGCCTCAGTGCACCTGTATCCAACAAGCAGCTAAACTAACCAACCACCTACACCAGTCCCTTGCTAGCTACCTCCAGTTGCGCACACGAAGTTGGCTGAGATCCCCATCCACTACTGTGCGGTACTTAAGATGAGGTTGTTCTCTGCCCCAGAGGGTGATGGTTGTAGTCAAATGTTAAAAAGTCTCTTCCAATCTCTCTTAATGCAGACGAGATTGAAAATTACCCGAAGAACTTGTCTCTCAAGGTGCTCGAGAGCATTTTTATTCTACGCCGAAACAGGACTGCTTCTGCAAAAGTCACCCTTCACATTATTTCCCCACTGGTGTCCCTGAGCTGTAGCTGCCTATTGCAAAATGTTGTCCTTGGTGTCGATACTGTGTGTCCCCCTTTGTTGGCAGCATATACTGTATTTTTCCTTCGTTGACCGGTAAACCCATCTTTGGCCCTTCTGCTGCAGTAGCCGAAAACGCTTCATTGACAGCTCGCTTCTTCTCATTATGTCACTTCCGTCCACGTCAATGCCTTTGCAGTTGACTTGTGAGTTTCGCACAATTCTTTCAAGAACTGGACATGGGTCTGTATAGTTAATTTCCATAGACGCTGTCATATGTAGCTTTGAAATCGTTGAAGAGGTAGTAGTGGAATTCTTGGGTTTTTTCTAAAATCCAAGATCTGTTGTTATGTAGAAATTCAATGCATGGTGGACTTACCTAACCCAAAACTACGCTGATAGGGACCGTTTACAGACTGTTTACGAAGGGCGTTCACAAATTTAATATACGATGTTGAGGAGACTTATTCCCCTATTGTTTCCACACTTTAGGGAATCTCGCTTCTTTAGAATCGGGCAAATAATGCTGAAAGTCCATTGGTCGGGCATGCCCTTGGCGACCTAAATTTTAGAGATAAATTGATGTATGTATGCCTCGCATCCAATCATTGCCAACTGCTTTAAACAGCTAGGTAGTTAAGCCATCGCATGCTGCTGCTTTGTTAGACTTAAGCTGGGAAATTGCTTTTCTGATTTCATCTTGGTTGGATGTACGGAAACGTTGCATGTCATCGTCCTGTTTTTGTCTTTTTTTTTATAATTTACGCGCGCCTAAGGGGTTATGATACTCTTTTACTGTTGTAATGGCGCGGGCGGAAAGATAGAAGGAGGAGAAAGGAAAGCATTGTTGTGATGTAGTGATTTGAAACTCAGGTGTGTTTGGTTTCGATATTGACTCGCCAGGGGTGGGAGTCCGAATAGGACGGAGAGATTTTTCTTCACTCGGAATGATTCAGGTTGTGAATTTTAACGGTTGTTTTGTGCTTGAAAACTCTACAACAGCCAAATCTACGTGTCAGTGTTATGCCTTCACACGCAGATTTTTCTGACTGAGTTCCAATTACACAAACGAATACTTGCCGTGGCTAGGATTCGAACCTTGACCCTCCGAGTCAGAATCGATTGCTAGTACCACTACACCACGGCCACCCCGTGGTTAAATGGTTAATTCTGCTTTATGGCGGTATGTTGTTCGTCATCACCGTTTAACAGTCAGCAGGCTGTTGTTCTACTATGAAGTTTCCTTCCGAACTTTATTCTTCTGACAGCACCTATCTAAAGCCACGATTGGCCGCTTTTCGTGTGATGTAACTGGCTGTCTTCATGCGATGCTGGCGGCATCAGACTCCTCGAGAAATTAAGGAAAATGCCCTGGCGGTCTCTTGCGTTTGTAGTCGTTCGACGTTGAACTTCCTCGCAATGGTCCACTGACTTTGAGCAGTTACGGATATCCGCATCCGTATTTTAACTCCAACAGGATAATGATCCAAATCGGACTCGGAACTTTCGAAGATCCAAAGCACTGGAGCAGTGCCTTGCGTCGATCCCAATATGATCAATTTGGTTGTCGCTTCCTTTATGAATATTAAGGTGTGGGAACCGTGTGCTGACTATAGTTACATGACATCCCACCGCAAAATCAATAAATCTGTGGGAGGTGATATAAAGATTGCACTTTTCGTCGTAGTTATGTTCTACAGTGCACAAACTGTTATTTATCGGTTGATACATACACTCAGTCATTGCTTTTGCCATATGACAATGTTTTGCAGCCACAGCAGCTTCTGAGTGACAGGGGAAGGCTGATGTCGGACACTGTTTTTTTAGTTTAGCTCATGTTAAGCAAATTTTACAAGCGCGCTTGTATTGCGTGTGCACTCGTCGGTGGTTCACTCGGTACCAGTTAATGACCTGCAGTCAGTATTCCTAAGAATCACGATGATGAATTCGGGCCACTTAGAATACATTCAACGAGACAGAGTCAATATTTGAAAATAAAAAAAAAACACTTACTTTATTAACAAATGAATAAAACCGAGTCCTACTGATAAGGGATTCCTAATAGTCCAAAGCAAAATTTAATAATTTGAGGTGTTGCCTCTCGCTATTCACCTCCATCCGCATTTTGGTTTGCCTTCGTCTTTTTTAACGAATAAAGAAACTTAACAACTGTACTTGCTGGTTGCTGCTTCCTCTTCAGGTTGTTCTTTAAAATATTTATCCTTCGATTAGAGATGATCTGCTGCAGCTCCTGCATCGTCTCTAGCGCAGAGAGTTTATCCATTTCTCTTAGCTGACTCGAAACATAATCGGCAAACACATCGAATTCATCTGTCTTCGCCTCAGAGACGATACTATTCTCCTCTGCTCTGCTTCTGCTGTGTTCCTCTCCATCGCTTGCCATTTCGATTTGATCAATTCTTGATTCCGAAATCAAGTCTACTTCATTGTTAGAAGTTTCAATGTCCGCTGCTTCTATAGAGTACATTTCTTCGAATGAATCCATGGGAATCCTTTAAAGACAAAAACATCTTCATCACAAGAGCAAATTCATGCAAAAAAAAAAACAACTTACTCCTCAGCGTAATCTTCCTCTTTAATACTCGAAATCGATGAAGCAGACGACGGACTACGTTTCTCAAGGCGCTGTACTATTTGTTCCTTCAGAAATTCCATCTCGTCAAAGTAAAACAGACTCGAATACTGCTTCTGTCCATTTCGGATGGACCGCACTTCCTGTCGATAACAATTCCGCATTCGACGAAACTTTTGAATCACATCTTCGGCAGTTAGTTGAAAGTATTTCCCAATCTTCTCGTAAATGGGATCGTTTACATTGTGACTGCGAAAGTCGGGATTACCACGATCCCAGAGGCTTCTGTACTTCTTTATAAGACGAATTAAGATAATGGTTTGCTCAGCAGAAATCCTTTTATCTTTGTTGTGTTTTGGTAAAGTTTTTGACATATTTCTGGAGTTGGGGGAGACGTTCGAAGAAAATTTTTATAAGCAATTAGATGAGAAAATTTTGTGATACATTTAGTGGAATGTCAGATTGGTTCAATGCCAGAAATCGAATGAATGTGTCCAGGGAACACATGATGAAATGAAGTTATGAAAAAGGTTTGTCTGATTTAATTTAGTTCAATTTACTTATAAATGAAGACTTAAGAAATGAATTTATATTCTTTTTATACCGCATCGAAAACCGAGTTTTTCCAAAAACTCTCGTAACCTTAATCGAAAACAAAAGTTTTCTCATATTTTTTTTAGTTTTTGTAACCCCTTAATTAATCAAGTTTTCGATGAAAACTTACAATTGTGAGGTTTTTGAAGCAGTCACACCTTTTAAAATATTCAGCATATTTATAGCGCTTTCGTTTGCGTTTTTTTTATGCTTCGGGGCATAAAATTGCCAAAAACTATTTCCCTCATTTTTTCAGAATCCGTATTTTGCTTATGGGTTTCATTTCAGAATCAAAATTTCTCTCCTGGATTTTATGTCAAAATGTGTATAAACGTTAAATAATATTGTGTGTCAAACTAGATTTTTGTTTGACCAATTTATTATTCTGTGTGTTCAAATAGATTCGCAAGTAAATATACATATGTAAAATATATATACTGAAGAAGTGTTCAGTGCTCCAAAGCAATCAAAATCGGACTCCAAAAAAAGGGCTTCTGCTTGCCCAAAGGAAAATACCATTACCCAAATAGCCAAAAGAGTAGTTTAACAAAATTGCAAAATTTATTGATTGTCCACCATGGTTAAATAACAATTTTTTTTCTCAATAAAATATAGAGGAAAAAGTACATAATAAATAAAATAGACAAGACCAAAAATTTAATTAAAAATCCTTGCTTACCCAAAAATTCCACTGTCATTTTTGGTATTTCGTAAAATTTTTATTAAAAAACCTGGTTTTCAATGCGGTGTAAAAATGTTAATTTGGTTTTTACGGACAAGACGAGGCAAACTGCGCTAGGTTGCAGGCTGTGGGTTTGATCTTTAACCTTTGTGCAGCGAACTCTTAATACTCTTCTTTTTTTATTAACCGTTGAAATAAGTAACGGGTATCATTACATCCAATGTTACGCAATTGGCTAAATTCGCGGACGTAAGAATAATTCTACAGATAACTCTATTTTTGGTCACCTCGATAGTGAAGCCAACTATTTCCTGATGTTTTCGCATTTTGGTGATCCAATTATTTTTTGTCGACATTTTCTTTGAACCTCGGCTAGAAATTAAGCCTTTATTACTTCTTGGACCAGCTGATTTGCTCTGATTCGGAGGCATCTTATGATGAAAGTTGGCGGCTAACGAAAGACTGTAGCGCACGATGGACGTGGTTCATTGCGTAACATAGTGACTTTCATTGGTTTGGTTTGAGACTTCAACTGTGTAAGTGACAGGATTCCAACGATTTTCACCAACACCGAACTTGAAAGAGTGTACTGCCTGAAACACAAGTGCAGTAAGACCCGTGCAGCAAAATTAGAGAACCAGCAAAGACACGTGTTTACTGCAGCCCATATGTTTACTACACTACAAATCAAATGTAATACTCGTAGAATTATAAATTAGGATAATTTAGTATTGCACATTTCAAGACTTTCAAGATTTTTTTGAAAACGGCAGTGGAATTCTAAATATTTTTTCCAAAAATATATTGCTGAAAATGGAGAAACAACTAATTGAATTTGTGCGAAATAATAATTGTTTATATGGTAAAAAGGATAAAAACTATAAAAATTGGTTTATAAAAGATTACAATTCAATGCGATGAAATGTCACATTCTACTGCACATATGTCTCGTGTGTGTTACTGCACGCAGTAGTGCGAGCAGTACTGCGGCACATCTGTGTCAGGAATATATTTTTTTCATAGGCAGAAAATTTTACTTATTGGTTTTTCATTGCCCGCCGTGAGGGGACGTCAATAAAATGATTTCTTCGATGTCAGCCAAGATTTGAAACCAGCCTCTTTTACGCGGTAATCAACTAACCAGGTGATACTACAGTACAGAGTTAACCTAGTCGCCAATCATTAGACATATTCAGTTAACAAAGTCCCTAGCAAATTGGCTCCAGTTCCAATTTAAGATGATTGTACTCCCCTTCCACTTCTGCGCACCAACCAAGGCGGACCCGTTCTCTACTTCGTTGTTTCTTCGGAATTGGAACTCGAAAACTCATCGGGCTGGAGCATTGATATCCATTCAGCCTAAATGTCCTAACTATCGCAAGTGTATTAATCGCACTTTTTGACCTGGTCTATGTCGCTGTAAGTTCAAGAATCATTGTGTCTAAAAAATCAAGGATATCTTCCTCAGCTTTCGTTAACATCAATGTTTTTGAGCCATAAAGAAGGACTGGGATGGTAGGGATCATATTAAGGGCCTAGTGTTGATTGAAAAAGCCGAATAAACAATGATTGACAAATGTAAAACTTCGTGTGATTTTTGATAAGGTGTCTTTATCAGTTAATAAATAAATAAAGAAAGCCATATATATTGTATGTTTCCTTCGCTCGTCGTCATATATCTCAGTGCCGTCGTCATTCCAAATATCTACTTACCTTTCAGAGTTCTTACGTTGTTAATTATTACGTTTCTTTTAGATTGTTACCTATTCGCTCTATCTCTAATGCTTCGCAGCTTACCGAAATGTTTTTTCGCATCGCTTCCAGTACACCATGTCGAAGTTTTGATCCTATAAGGGCATAGTGCACTTGCTTTCATACATAAACCGCGTATATCTATTGCATCAGGGCTAATAGGGACTCCCTCAGCTTAATATCGTACGTATTAACAAGCTCAATATATTCTTTAACAAATATGTTGGCATATCCAAAAGTCTTTAGCATGATTAGTGACGCTGGGTGCTGTGGACTTCGAATATGCATGAGGTTTTTTTTGATGCATTGATTACTAGCCCATTGTTATGATACTCGTACCATTTGTCGACTTCGTAAAACTTTCCATACATTAACCTCGTGGCTGTTCCCACCGACTGATAATAAATAACGATCGCTACGTCATGTGCATAGGCGAACTGAGTGCACTACTTCTAATACCGAAACACTTCATTCGTATACAGTATGAGAAGATGAGGACCAAGTTTTTGGATAGTTTCGATAAATCTGTCATGGTCCAGTGTATCGGAAGTAAATTAGCACTCACAAAATTTGCAAAGTCCTCAAGAAGTTGGTTAGTGTTTCCACCTTTTTAGAAACAATATTGTTGTTTGCATACTAAATCATGGTTTTCCGATGACACCCCGAACTAGATCTCAAAAATTAGCTCCATGATCTTTTCGATGACTGGCAGGATAGCAATGGGACGCTAATTCGTTAACTAGAGTTTTGTAGGTACCTCTAAGGTTCTGTCTGAAAAGTCGTTGTGATGTGCGTCCCATCTTGTTGCATATACTTTTGGAAAACCTTGCTTGGAGTGTTGGCTTGCAAGTGTCGCACAAAGTTTTCAATTGCTTCCGAGCTTTGCGAATCAGCAAAGGTTATCCATCGTTATTCTGCTTAATTTGACGAGTTTAGTAGATATACCAGAACTAGGCCCTGTGGTGTGTATCAAACTGGAATTTATGCGTTTTTCTGTAGGACATTTAGTGTGTGAATATTTGGTCAGCTAAGGACATATTCAGTCTAAAGTAGTATTATTGGAAGAGAATCAGATCCTTGGAAAAGGGTTTCAGGCATTAAGGCAAAAGGGCAGGGGGCTTAGGGGGCCGTTGTTTCCAAACCTGCACAATTTAGTAGGTCCAATTGCTTCTGCAAATAACATAAAAGGTCTATTTATTTAGAACCATAAATGCAATTGACTAGATGACAAATTCTACTAATACTTTTTCAACTCTTTTCACTGCTCATAAATCCGCTGTAAAATAATTAGTCACACTAGTCCAAGCCTGTGCACTGCTTATCACACACGTGAGGTTGGTTGGGTTTAAATTTGCCACAATGACAACAATGTGTACATAGCGTTCACTATGTTGTATAATATGGATGTCGTAATCTTGAAATGCGAAACGATTTGACGTTTTTGTCAATTCACACGTATTCACAACCAGGGTCACACGAATAAGGACAATCAGTGGAAAGACGTTTGTGGAATGGCTAAAATCTGAAAAGATTTTCATCTAGGGCAAAAACTCATTGCAAATTTGTACTATATACTCGTACCCTAAAAGTTCCTGTCTAGGGGGTAAATTTCCGCACACGTTTTCGAGTGTGTAGAGTTCCTACGTAATCGAATGAATTTGGGATGATGGGATACGAATAATGGTAAAAGTCTACTATGTGCAACTAATTTCTGACAGCTGTTAGTAATCCTTTGACCAAAAAAATTGATTTGTCAAATTCAAAATAAGTTGTTACTCTGTCAATATTTTTAAATTTGTTTATTACATTTAATTTTGACTAAAAAGATTGTAAAATGACTGTAAAAACTCATAAAATTTCGATAAATATGTAGTTACATCTTCGTATTGATCGTTTTTTTTCTCTCTCAGACACGAGATCTATTCATACGTGAGCTTTGTGGCTGCCGTGGTACTAACGGGTGACCAGATAGTAATAATATTTTTTCCAATTCTTAGTTTCAGCAGCTGTCAAAGTTACTAATGACATCCGGCTGTCAAAATATTCATTAAAGTTTGCCATTTCATCATGCATCTTTTTACGCTTAGGTTATAAGCTGAAACTATTTTTATACATCGCTTTTAGAACTTACTTTTATACCGCTTGGAAGATAAATGCATGTTTACCTTACGAAGAGTGGAAGTTGAATGATGTTTCACGAATACACCAGAGCCACATCCATCATTGGCTTAGGAGTAATCCCTTGTGGAAACGAGACAAACCATTCTTTGAAGGCTTTTGAAAGAAGGGAATTGGAATATCTCATTCCAATAAAAAACCGATGGTGCAATGGATATTGATGGGGAATCCCATATATGCTTGAAACGTTTGCACCGGACAGCAGCTTAGCATTTTTCGACGCCTCAACTTCAAGAAAATTTTGATATTTAAGATAACACCCAAACACTTAGCTGCACTGGAAAAACTGATGAGGACCCAATTTAGCACTATTTTCTTCAGATCTGCCAGTTTCCCTCTTCTTGTGAAAATAACAGTGAATATTTTAAGAGAGTTATGAGTGAGAATTGTGAGCGTCATACAGAGAACCGATCATCATGCATTATAACATTAGATATAGGAAGCCCTATGCAGTCAAATCCTATTTACTGCTACCATCAAATAATGAATGTATGCAGCATACGGAACCAAACCTATGTCCACATTGTTTAATTCCACAACACTAGAAACTCGTCAACTCGTGTTATCTCGTAGGTAATTTCGATATAAAATTTGTTAAGTCTGTATATGTACCTTGAAATAGCGACCATTCCTCACCCTCGAATTAGAATTATAATGAATTTATGGCGCACAACGGGATCGCGGAAATTATATACTCAATATGCTGTTGTATGAATGCTTGTAAAGAACGCACGCTTTTACGACATACATCATTATTACTACGGGAGATATACCAAGGGCTTCAAAGAATGAATCTCCTCTTATGATACGAAACATTAAAAAAAACACAGATTTACCAAATACTTCTTAATTAATTCAGGTATGGGTTATTCAAAATCCAAAATCCTAAGGCTAAATTTTTGTGCTTTCCATTCGAACGTTAACTTCTAAATCGTAGTTAAACGCTAAAGAGATTTCCTCACTAACACCTCTTCAACATCCCTGTCCACTACATCAAAATTACCAAAATATTTTTAGATGTCAATTATTTGTGGAACATGGCGTCAAAACAAAATTTCTGTCCGTGATGAGTTGTTACTTTGGAGCAGTTTTTCCCAGTACCACTACAAACACCTAAACTAAAATGGATATTCAAAGGCACACTCTATCCGAAATTCGTCAGGATCTGATTGATAACAACCTACAAGCGAAAGCCATCATCCAGGTAAGTTGAAGGGAAAAAATTTGCAACATCCCAAATCTTTGTAGTGGGGGTGACATTTCGTGTTTTGCAAAATATATCCCCTCCCAGCCCATCTTTGTCATTGCCAGATGTAAAAGTGTCAATTATTGCAGGATATCCTCTCGTACCGGGGCTCCATTAGCGACTTGGAAACGTTAAACGAAGTTGGACGTTCAAAATTAGCCGCACTGAGGAAATGCATTGAAAAGCTCGACGACTGGGCACGAGATGTTGGCGATCCAAAGCTATCCAAAGAAGTTGATACGCACCGTGAACAATTTTCTCAGACTCTACAGTCATTCAGAAAAGCAAACGTGGCTACATGGCTAGAGATCGAAAAGGCAAACCGAGAGGAACTAATGACCATCACAGGAGAGACTGATTTGCGTAAACGTCCAGCGGGCAGTCGACACAACAAGTCCAGTTTAATATCACAGGAAAATAATGTCACCGAAAAGATGCTGGCCATTTCAAGACATCTGTCGGAGACAACTCAGAAGAGTGCCACAACACTGGACACGCTGGTTATGTCATCACAAAATGTCGATGCCACACGGGATGAACTGCAAAATACCCACGGCACCATACATCAGTCGGGGAAGCTACTGAAGAAGTACGGCCGCCGAGAATGCACTGACAAAATTCTACTGTTCTTTGCGTTTGTATTTTTTTTGGCTTGTGTCTTCTACATTGTCCAGAAGAGGCTTTTTTAGTGAATTCCAAGTACATGCAGGCAGCAGCGATTAGCGCGCGTTTTATGCAATCTATTCCTATTAATTGAATTTATCTATCAAACTATTTGACAAAGCATTTGGCTTCGTTCGTATGGATTAAAGCGACGATATACCAAACAATTCCTGTTTAAATAAATTTAGAGAGAAAAACAAAAAAACCAAGAAAATTAGTTGTTAGGCAATGAATAAGTGAAAGATAAGTAATAAATAATTTTGTCTGTCCCTACTTTTCAGAGAGTGTCATGTAAATACGTAGCCAGTCTGTTTATGACGAAATGTTTGTAGTTGAACGTGTAGGTATATTAAGTTAATCTTCTAATGTAGTGTGTAGTGACTTTATTCTCTGTTCTGTTGCTTTAACGTGTCCCTGTCACACATGCATACATTCGCTGAAGAAAATATATAAACTTATTTTTTTCTTTCGTTTCGAAGCGGTGTTGTTTGAATTGGTATGAGCTGATTCCGGAACTTGTGGTGTCGTTTATGGTACTGGTTTTGACTTGAAAGTCCATAGGTATGTAGTTCTTCTAGAGATGTAATAAGAAAAGACCACTGGATTACTGCTAGTGCGTGACAAGTTTTGCCTCTTACAATGGAAAATACTAACAAATTTTGAGTGGCATGTGAGCAAAATAAAACGAGTTCTCTTCGTTAAGCAGCAGCAAAGTTCTGGGAACAGCCAACACAATACCCAGAGCAATTGGCTTCGGGGCTTTATATGTAACCACGTCAATCAAACGATCTACATTTTCAATAGGTGCATGATGGTCTCCGGTTTAACGAACGGTGGTTGGCCCACGTTGCAATCAATGCAAAGATGTCTCCTGTTTTCTGGATATCTGAAAACTACAATTGCACACGAACATTCAGAAAGTTGGCAATTTAATAGCACAGCGTGTTTTACTACTACTAGAGCGTAGAAGACCATTAGTAGTGATGCTTCCAACCTTTGGGTATTGTATATAGCGAATAATTGAATTTTGAGACTTTGAGAGCTCATTTTTAGAATGAACGTATTCTGCTACAGCCGGTCCCAAACCCAGGTGTATAAAAGAAATGCAGAACCATATAATCTATTTACCACAACTTTACAATATACTGAGTTCGACCATGCGAATCTAACTTAACACTACATGGCTTAGTATAGCTGTGTGAACATCAATTCATAATCGCGTCGGTGTAATAAGGACGTTTCGATGAGAGAACTACAACCTATTCTCTCTACGATCTGCCTCTCCTTGTTCGTAGTTGTGCTTGCACAACTGTTGTTGATTAAACCGCAACAAAACGGACATTGGAACAGGTCAGGCGAAAGAAGTATAAAAGTTTGCGACATCTATTATGGGGATTGGTATAGAGAATAGTGCGGATTTGCCATTAGAGAACGATTTATTCAAGCGCGAAAAAAAATGTTTTCGTTGGAGCAAAGAACTAGTCTAACTGCTTGTTGGAACTGCTGAAACTTCTTAGTTTTTCGTAAAAACATGCGTAAACGCTTTAATGATAAAACGCCTACAGTACAAGCATCCACCACAACAGTGCTAAGTATCTAAAACCTAGGCCGAAAATTCACAAAATAGTGCTCCGCAATGTCGTCATTCTTACAGCAAGCGCCGCAGAATATTGTGTCACTCATGCCTACCACACTTAGGTTCTTAGGAGAAGCGTTGTTCTCCGTTACGATGCCAATAAGCAGAATACAGTCAGTCGTACTGACTCTAAGAGCCCTCGGTAAACCTTCATTTGGTCTGTCGATATCTGCAGCTATATTCACTCGAGAACCAATTGCCAATGTACGAGGGCGAACGATGGCCAAACGCAGGTTGGGGTCCTGAAAAACTGTCCACTGGGCCTTAGCTAGTTTTTTCATGGGCAGTCTCATATCCCGTTATTCCATTGTAACCTGGGATCCAAACAAGACCCATTGCCTTGTAGGTGGTGAGAGGGTTCAACGAGGCTTTAAGTACCGCTTGGCCATCATTAAAAACTCGGAATCAAAAGATTTTCAGCCGCAAACATTGCGCGTGTTGTAAGAAAGACTACTTCTCTTGAAGATGGTCTTGAGAGTTTAGCGCATGATATAAAATCAAGGAAAGGGAGATTCATCAATTCGTCTAAGGTATTAAAGAAAGCTTCATGCAACCAAGACAGTCCGTCCTTGAAGTATAGTAAAAGCAGCATATTTTTGTGAAAGCTTATTCCCACAGACAGCCGACGCATAGCATATAATTGGTCTTATTATTGCCGTGTAAGTCCAAAGAACACTTCTCGCTGTAAGGCGTTTGGTTTGCTGGAAGCTCCATTTCACCGCCAGAAAACCGACACAGACTTAGCAGTTTTCGATGCGACATGTTTAGTCTAAGGAAGTTTATTATCCGGGATGACACCCGATACTTTGCTTCGTTGGAAAAACGGATTGGATGCCCTTAAGCACTATATGAGTCAGACAAGTCAGCTTTCTCCTTCTCGTTACTCATAAATTTGACAATATAAGCCTGATGTAAACATATATACGCCCACACAGAATAAAAGCACGACTTTTCAAAAGATTACTCCTACGAGCTTCGCAACCACATATATGGGCAATGCCCTAAAATCAACGTTGAGATTGATCGACGTTGGTTATTTTAAGGCCAAGTTATTAGGGAACAGCGTTTTTGGCTATAAAAGTGGTCCCACGCTTATTAACATCGCGACGGGGTGAAGTATTATTACAGCCAGCATGCGTTTCCTACACCTCATCATACAACTTGCAACTACATTAATCACATTGCGATCGATGCAACCCTCGCCTTTAATGTTCTGGATTTCCAAACGTTGGTGTAGCCAAAACGAGGTGCAATATCCCGGACGCAAAAACACGATCCCAAGACATTACTAGAGCCTTATCCACTCGAGTCTCCAAAAACCATCAAGTGTTCAAAACCAGTGACCTTACGAACCACATGTTCATTCATTTCTTTTTAATGACACGGATGACCGCAGTTGTGCAAACTATACATGGAGTCATCACTAAACACTTCCTTTGCGGGATGACAATAAAAAACCCTGATTGGTTCTTGAAAGTTGCTAATGACGCCACCGAAAACGATTTTGACTAAGCTTGAAAGAATTGTGCGAAACTTACAGTCAAATATCAGAGACACCAATATTCTAAAAATCTGCCCAACTGCTAGCACACGCTGACGACATTCACATTATGGGAAGGTATGGGTGTAGTGGTAAATAAGAGTAAACGATTTCGACAGTAAAGAATTACTTTTCTCAAGTTTTGTTTCTTTGGACCAAGAAGGCAATTGTGAAATAAGCCCGGCTTACAAAATACGAAGAAATCACTGTGTAAGACATTTATCTTCCAGCTGTAATCTATAGCGTGAAAATATGGACTTTAAAGAATCAGATGAAAAGCCGTTATTTCTTCGAGCAAAAAGTTTTTCGCGCTATTCTAGGTCCCATGCGCATAAACGAAATTTGAAATAAAGGTTCAACAACGAACTATATGGGTTATACAGCGAAATTGACTTTGTCAGAAGCGCATAAATCCATTTGGCTTAGAAGGCTAAGACTTGAGCGCTACATCTTCGGCCCGGAGTATCTTCGAATCCATCCCAGAGTCACAACGCGGTAATGGAAGACTTTAGGTGGAGAGCTTAAATATGAAGCGCCCTCAACTAGTGTAATGTGTGCTTACATATATAGGCACTCATTGGTTGAGGCCCAGTAAAATATGACGCAGAGTAGATTGTATTATCCAACTTACTTACTTTACCTTGAAAATCAGATGGAAACTGCTACTTGAAGACGTTGCAGATGGTATATTTTCTTTTCTTTTACTCTACCATATTAATGAAGAAGAAATTGTAACGAGGCTTTTCATTGTTGTGCATATTTAATAGGTGACCTTTAGAGTCATACCCCAGATCTTGCTAAACATAAGGTTACTGGCTATATGGCATTAGTAGCTTTAGCAATTTCGTTATTTTACGTTCCCAAAATTCAGCTCCGTATACTCCTTATGATTTCTTTTAAGTTCGAATGGAACTAAATTTTTGCTTTGACGCAAAACCAAGCCTTTTGATGCGATTTAACGCTGTTTTCTGATGTTCTCCGAAATAAAAGACCACATATATGGTAGTTTTGTAGCAAATCATACAGCAATTCATGATTAATATCTTTTCAAGAAAAGTCACTCGAAGGGAATTTTGAAAACCATCTTTGGCACGTATGAGCTGTTACTGCGACCTCTGCAAATATGTCACTTCTCAAATGTGATTTTTCTTCGTCGCCAATGTGTAAAAATGCATACAATAAAACCAATTACATAACTTTACCTCAGGCCTAATATTGTAGTATTTGCTAAGGTTGGTTAGGAAACTAAAATGAGGATTGCTATTTGATTGCTTGTAGGGTTGGCTTAATTCTCCAATCTTGGAATCATTCTATACATTTCTCTGTTTGGATCATCCCGTTGTGACTAAGATTTTGCTGATGGTTTTTGAATTCGAGTGGTTCAATTAATTATCTTTCTAGCACTTTTTCAAAATCTCGGCTAAAACTTCAGCCTTTATTCCTTTTTGAACCACAACATACGACAACCTTCGTTGAAAATGAAAAAATTAGCTGATTTGCTTAGTCTGAAATTTGTTTCTTAACAGTGAAATTTCCGCGAATGCGCGTACTTATTATTAGACTACGTTTTGTTACACCCGCTAACACTCGTTATATTTTCATTTCCGTAGCTGTCGTTTTACCTTTGTACATTTGGTAAATCGTCCAACACTGCGATGTGTATGTTTAAGCTGAAAGGACGACAGTCTTGTAAATCAAATCTTAAAGCTTAAATCGTGTTTTTTGTGTTACAAAATACTGTTGGGTTTTCGCACTATTTAAGCAAACGGACTCTAATTCTATGCGCGAAATCTATTTATATCACAATTTCCTTGGTGATTAATGACGGAATTTATTTATTTGAAGACTCCTTCCAAATACAATAGATGTCAGGAGCTCGGGTTGTGAGTCCGGACGACTAATTCGTAATCCCTTATCTTCGAACGCCTTACGATAGCAGTAAAATTGACGAAAAGAAAAATCTCTTGCACGACGTTAAAAAGTAACAGACTATGTACACAGCCTTGGTGAACTCCAACTTAAACATCAATTTAAAATCGTCATCGTACTCGTACATGCGAGTATCGCATATCATTCTTATTTATGTTTCTTCTATTTTGAGACCTTACAGCCGTCCAAATAAGATTTCTTAGAACTTTGTCAAACGCTTTTTCCAAGTGGATTTGAATTAAGTGCAGATCAAGAATATTCTGTCAGCTGAAATCAGTGCTGCTTGTGGTTCGCGCAAGATTAATTCATCGTATTTTGCTCGCCATTTCGCGGTTTTCAATCATAGGTAGTGATCTACCTGCGTTTTGTGTGCACCGCTGCTGTAATCAAGTGCACATCTTGCATAATAAATAGCGTATTTAGTACAGCAAGACCGTCTGATTTGCATGAGTTAAGTTTATCTTTTCCCGCTGAGTTTCCTGTTCCGAAAACGTTCCCCCTTTGTTAGCCTCGTATTTGAACTTCAACTGTAATACGTGTCCATGAAAAGCATTTAATAAAATGTCACTAAATAGCGGTCCCTGCTTTCGACATTTCGCAATTTTGTTATTTTGCTAAAATCAATTTGGTGATCATTAATGTCTTTGTAACATAAGTTCTTCTGTCATGCCCTCAGAAATTATTATGATGCCCCTAAGTTGACTTAAAATTTTATGATGAATTGCAGATTACAAAAAAACAAAACATAAGGAAATTATTAACTTATTTAATTATAAAAATGTAATTAAATGGCCTCAAACGGTACAAAATTCATTCGGTTTTTCAAAATAAACATAAGACTTCAATTAAAAAAATATTTTTTTTAAACGTTAGGTTGTTAATCTTCTTCATCACCTTCGGTGAAATCGGGATGAAAGTCAGCCACTTTAATGCCATTTAAACTTTTATAAAAGGGATGATAAATATTGTCAATCAATGGCAAGATATCCAATAAATCTTGCTTTTTCTTTTCTTTGATTTCAAGTGGTGAAGAATAACATTTCTGCAGATCAGCAATTTTGATGGAATTAAACCAACGACGTTTTATATTAAGCGATTTGAATTTTTCGATTTCATTCAGTGATTTTTTGAAATATACTTTTGTGAACCTCATCCACTTTACCTTTTGCCAACAAAATTACTCTCCGTCATTGTCCACCTTTCGCCACATAAATTTTTCTTTGGAAACAGCTTAGAAATTAAAAATCACATCTTCATTTATTTCCTTAACTTCACATTTGTTTTTTACGCCCACTGTTCTCACGAATTGATACCAATCACGGCGATGATGTATTTTAAGGGTTGTCAACTTTTTCTTTTTTTCAATAAGTGAATGGTTCACGTCACATTCCATGTGAGTATGCCCCGAAGAAAAAATTTATGATCAATCGTTTCCACACTATTTTGCAGTTGCAAAAAAGTCTCGAATCGCATGTCGGGTTTCAGCTGGAAGGTGTTGAAGATGGTTAAATACACATGACGCGATCTAATTTCCTCCACGATTTGCTAATGCTTCGTGCCACATATAGCATATTGCCTGACCGGTATTACAGTCATGAACTGTTAAATTATAGGTCCACAATGGGCGTTTATAAAAAGAGACTGACGATCTCAAAAATGGCGTCGGCACACATTGTTGTAAGTCAAACGTTAGAACTTTTATAGAAGAGGAGTTTTCAGCTTTAGATTTGTCCATTGCTTTTGATTTATACGCTGAATCTGCTTCAAGATGGTGATCATGTTGCTCCTTTTTAAGGTTCTCTCATTCTTCCTCAGTAGCAACGTCAACTTTCATTTTTAAAATTTCACACTTATGGCAAGTATCTAATTTTGGCTTTTTAAATTTCAAGTTCAAAGTGTAGAACATTTTCGAAAACTTGGAAAGTAAAACTGGAACATACTTTTCTGAATAGAGCCGAAATAATTCTGCAATTGATAAATCGGTCGACAAATACCTTTTGGAAGTATCGCGTCTTGTGTAATCTGATTCGTAGGATAGGAAACTTTTTATAAATTCAATAATTTCATTTTCTTTTTCAGGAGCGAGTTTCTTAGAACCAGGACGTTTTCCGTGCAAATCACTTGTGAACGACCCAAAGCCTTCCAGCTTTTTTTTAACGACTGTTTTGATGAATTGCTCCGATTCACAAAGGATGTATCTAAAACATTTCTGGCAAACAGAAACCCTTTCTCCACATATTTCCAAGAAATATTTGTTGGTGTATTTCCTTTTTCTCGGATTGGTAAGGCTCTTTTCTTTTCTTACAAATTTGGTATCGCCAACCAAAATCAAGCCGTCAACAAAAGCTTGTCTCAACTCATAAGAACCAAGTTCCCAGCTGTTGATTTGCAAACGTTATTGTCTGTTTTTTCGGTATTTTCTTCGACGTTTTCAGAACCGCAATCTCCAATTAATAAAAGATTTTGTTCTATTTGGCTCCCAGCATTTCTTGTATCGAAGGAAATTTCCGAAGGATCAGATGGGATAAAATCAGGATGGCCAAGTGAATCGTAGTTATCAAAATCTTTTGAATTTTCTCCTTCTGCCTCCATATCTAAACTAGTATTTTGGGTTTCGCCAGCATTGCGTTCGTTCGTTTTCTTTTGCGTTCTGGAAATCTTGATTAACCGATATGTCTTGCGCTTTATTATTTGTGCCTAAGAAATGTATGGTTCCATTTCTTATTTTATTTAAAATCTTATAATATGAACTTACCAGTTGAGTTATCTAAATTGCTTTCATTGCTCGTAGATGTAGACCGTTCCAAATTTCTATCCAACTGCTTTCTTAATGCCATAGACAGCATTTTTCTTGCAAGTTCCATTTTTTAGACTAGGTAAGTAAATTTTTAAAAGAGCAATATGCATACGCAACACACTACACCGCGAAAAATTTGAATAAGAAACTCTTTTTGCTTAAACTGAGAGCATAACCTTTTCTCTTAAGTGAATAGAGCATGCATCCAACAACACTAACTTATGTTGACATAAGTGCCGGGTAAAATACTGTGTTACAACAGAATAGCTTATGTTCACTTAAGTTTTTCTGTCATACTAAAATTTTGTAAATAAAATTGTATAAATTTTGATAGAACAACTTATGTTAACATACTCGTATGTAAGTGCTCATAAAATCAAATAAAGGGTTTAACAAAACATCTTAAGTGAACTTAAAACTTTTTTAAAAAAAACAAAGGGAACCAAAGAAATTAGAAATTCAGCTTACTTAAAACGACTTAAGTTATTCTGTTAAAACTAAAAATTTTAAATAATGTAACATAAGAAAACTGCTCCACATAAGCTGTTTTGTTAAAAGCACCGTATATTTGTTAAAACATGAGTTTTTAGGAAACCTACGATCTTTCTTCAACGGAACACTGTTTTAAAATGGGGGTGAGATAGAATAGTTGTTCTCAAACTGTAGATTAATCCTAATTGAAAATCTGAAAACCGCTTATGTCGACTTAAGCTACTCTGTCTTATTGCCACAGACATATCCATACACACTTTTGAAGCACGATCAGCGTGAAAAAAAACTGAAATTTTTCATAATAAGTAAAAAATCTGGAAAGCCCAAACTAAAGTCAAATGTAATATTATTTCGATCATATAAGTCTGACTGTTTTTATTCAATTGTTTGAATAATTTTTATTTAATATTTGAAAAAAGTTGATGCATATTTTATGCATCCATCTAGGATTATATACGAAAGTATTTATACATATATTTTAAATTTCCTCCATAAATTTCTTATAAAACGAATTGCTTTAATATACTCAATCAAAATAACACACCAATGTCTGAACTAGTTAAACGTCATTCTCATACCAACACAACAATGAAAAAAAAAACAATCCAATTCGAATCTGAACGTAACCGCTTAAACTGAAATTTCAAAACAACGAACTTTATAAAATCGCTTGGAAAAGACGCCGTTTGCTAAAGAAAATTTTTAATTGTTTGTTAAATAATTATTTTTGTCTATTTTATTGTACTATTTGTTTCCGTTCAACCCAGAATATATAAATAAAATGGAAACCGCTAATGGTGGGTTAAATAAAGTGCAATTATGCGTTGGAAATAAAATGAACTTTCTTAATTTCCAGAACATACTGAATTAATGAAGACTCCAAGGCGTACCAGATCCTTTTCAAGGGATGTGGAATTATATTCACAAAAGAAACGCAGCATCCGAAAGCCAACATTGCCTGAGATTGAGGAGTCAGAGGTTCGGTCTGTGTCGAACCACATCGATCCAGTCACGCCCAGCCGTCCATCTAGAGTACTTGACTTCCAAACCCCAAGCCGATCAGAATCAATGGCTGAAGCGCATACCCCACGGCGTAGTGTTCGTAAATCAATTAAACCCGTGCAAGACTATGACGATATAGTTGCACACAAGGCTTTGAGTTCGAAAAAAACAGGTCAGTCCACGTCCGTGGAGGAGGATGCAGAAGGAACCAGTGAAACTAAATGGGTGCCAGCTGTGATTGGTCGCGTTTCAAGTAAGCGTGGTAAAAAAGCTAGACGCACCAAGAACAAGCAATTGCAGCGTCAACAAAGAATCGATGAAGCGGAAGCCCAGTTGAAGGCAAACACTACTGTGGTTAAAGCCGAAGATAAAAATGAATTGAATGACGATGATGGGAAGAAGATTGATGATGCTGATGAAGACCTCAATAGTGTAGAGATGCTGAATAGTGATGATGTTGAGGAAAACCAACCTAGTGATGAGATTTTACATACTAAGGATAGTCTTTGTATCGAAAAAGACGCTGATGAAGAGAAGGAGTCTATGGAGGAGATTGCTTCACAGAATGAGAACGAACCTGACGATAAAGGAACGGAAACCGATGAAAAGGTAACTAGTGGAACAAAAGCTGTTACTATCATATCCTGAACATTGTCTGTAGGAATTTTTGCTTTTCTTTTTTATTGTTTCAACTAGGGATACGAATGACCGGGCTCTTTATCGTCTTTCCACAGTTTAGAACAATTAAGCAGAACTTAATAATGTCTTTCTGTGGCACAGCGAGATTTGGGGAAATGAAAACTTTGCTTACTAAGGTTAAATGGTTTAGTTATTTTTAACATCGCATTGTTGGCTATAGTATCTGTTTAAGGTTCTGTTGAAGTGGTATTCCCATTTTTCTTACATCGACTGCTATCACTACTACGCTACGTTGTTTGCTTGCTCCATTTCGTGTTTCGTTTTCTTATCGCGTCAAGAAAAGATCATTCTGGTTTCTCGGACCAAGTGCTCTAACATCCACGATGGCTTGGTCCGTAAAACTATAATTATTCAACTGCTGAAATCTTCGAAGTCTTCTACACGATACATCGTCTTGACCAAACACCAATGAGCGGTTACTTACGGGGCATCGGAGTAGTAATTCCCGTAATTCTTCGTAATGATGATTTCAGGAGTAAACAGCTTTGCGTTTTCGAGGATCATTATGGAACGGCAGGGGGACAGAAATTCAATTACTTTTAGTCAATATGTTTGCATGCCTAATCGTTTTACAATTTTAGCTTTAGTCCAAATTATTTTATTTGATTTGCAGTAATCTCTTACCATTACAATAAGTTTATAATAATAATTTCGGTGGATCAGTTCTAGTTGCCAAGCATTGTTCACAAGATTCCAATTCACTATCGAGCTCTGGCCACCAGCTATAGTTTCTTGCCATTGCTTTCATCTTTCTTATACCCATATGTGTTTTGTGTAATTCTGCTTGCAGCGCCATGGGAATTATTAAGCGATAACCCCAAAACATAACCAGGCTCAACGCTTAATTCATTTCGCCTCAGGGAAAAAGGTCTAATTTCACTATCTACCTTATCTTGTTCCCACCCAGATTGAATGAATTTTCTAACTTTTGCTGTGCAATCGCCTTTTCGATTGTTTTCCTTGAAATAATTAATATAATCGAATCACCTGCTTGCTCCCTTGTAGACTCAATTTCTGCAGTTGGTAATCGAGAAAAATAATCAGCTATATTTGCCTCTGATCGAATTCGTTCAATTTTAAATGTACCTAGCCCTGCCATAAGTTCTGTTACAATTATAAAACGCTATAAAAAAAACAGTAAACATATTGTATTCAAAATTGTTTCATTCATTAGACAACAATATTGATTATTAAAAAAAATTCGATTCACTCGAAATGACTGCCTTTTGCTTTAACACAAGCTTCCAAACGGTGTGGCCATTGGGCCATTTCTGTGGGGAGTCTTGCAGGCCATATTCTCCAATTCTGACCAAAAATCAGAATCCAGTGAATTCAGATCTGAACTCTCCGACGGGCAATCTTCTGCTGCTATAAAGCCAAGAATATTGACTCTTGAGTCCTGTTGGAAGACCCATCTATATCCACTGAAAAGGGTATTGGTCAAACCCTTCACAACACCCTTTAGCACATTTTCTTGGCACATTTATGTCTTTTTCACAGATTTGGGGGTTGTGACACCATGGTGAGAGACACCCACACTAAACCATTACGGAAGCGGGATGATGTCCACGTTGAACCCTTGGAACAACTTTTTCCGCTTCCTTAGATGAAGTTTGGTCAAAACTTCTTCCACGGTAAAAATTTTCTCATCCGTAAACAAAATGTTTTCATGGCCATTGTCCGCGTGCCACAGAAAAAGGTCGCTTGCATCTTTCCAGCCTAATTTTTTTTAGTTTAGGAGTTAGAAGATGACCTGTGGACCTACGATAGGGTTTCATATGCAGATCATCCCGAACCAGCTTACACATGGATTTTGTTGATATATCCAATTCCTTGGACATGATCTTCTGCTTCCTAAGGGGATTTCTCCGAATTCGTTCACGCACTACCTTTAGTACCGCATTCGTACGGATGAACCGCGGCCACTTATTGGCCTATCATAAACGAATATTCTCGATATTCGGAGTGGTTTTAGCAACTCGAAAATTTGGCCACCACTCTTTCCGCACTTTGCAACGCTATTACCGCGACTCGATTCTCTTTAATGCCTCACTCCATGTTAATAGTTTGCAAACTGAAATCAAACTGACTAGTATTCTTCACTGATCAGTGTGTGTTCTAAAAAAAAAAGTTCTATTCTCGGAAGTAGTTTTGAACGATAAGCGCTGGAAATTGCGTAACAGAACTTATGTCAGGACTAGGTATAACCTGCCGACTCTAGCGCAATTTGCCGCCATCTGTGAATTCCCTTTTTGGAACCTATAATGTGCATCAGCGGTTTGTTAGCGGTCACTAATGTGAATTATCTACCATACAAGTAGTGATCAAAACGTTTTACTCCAAAAAGAATCGCTATAGTTTCCCTATATAGCTGAGAATATTTCTGTTCTGTCGCAGACAACTTTCGAGACACAAACTCTATTGGCCTTTCCATACCATTTTCATATACTTGTGACAAAACTGCGCCTAGACCCATTGGACTGGCATCCATCGTAAGCTTAACCATCAGCATTTGATCAGAATGCACCAAAAGTCTTTTGTTTTGGACTTAAGCTCCTTTTTGATTTGGTTAATTGCTTCGGAATGCACCTTCATCCACACGAATTTCGCGGTCTTTGTTAAAAGGTCATATAAAAGTGCACAAAGTGTTGCTACATTTGGAAAAAACTTCCTATAAAAATTAATTACTCCCAGAAACGATTGAAATTCTTTCAAATAAATGGGGTCTTGCATTTTTTGAATAATTTTAATCTTCCTTAGGCAAGTTCTTAATCCAGATTTGTCAATCGTATGGCCCAAATAATTAATTCATTTCGATACGAACGTACATTTATCCATCAGCAAACAGTCCATAATTTTTTGGAAAACTGCTGGCGCAGGTGTTAAACCTTCCCCTAAACGCGTGTAGCGAAAAAGTCCTTTCGTGGTGGAAATCGTTGTTAATTTTCTGGACTCATTGTCCAGAACCAACTGCTGGTACGTCATTGACAAGTCTAATTTTGTGGAAGAGAATATTTATCAATTAGTAATTGGGGGTTGACGGTGATTTTAAAGTCTCCACACATCCCTACGTCGCCGGATTTTTTTAGGATAGGAACCATCGGGGTTCCCCATTCGCTAAAATTCACTGGTTCTACTACTCCCAGTCCAACTAGCTTGTCAACTTCTCACTCAACCTTTTCTTTCAGTGCTAAAGGAATTGCACGTGGCTTGAAGAATCTGTGGCTACAGTCACTTTTAGCATGCAATGATACAGTGCTTTTATTAAATTTACCTAATTTGCCGTTAAATAATTCACCAAATTTTTCCGTAATATCATGCACTTCTGGTAAAAATTTTTTCCCATATAATTAAGATTTGAAAATTGAATGCCAAATGCTTTTAAAAAATTTCTACCTAGTAATGATGGACCGCAATTTTCAACAACAACATCTTGACACTTACTGTCATTACAGTTGTTATTACAGCCCTGTTGTTTATGCCCACGCTGCTGCTGTTCCTGTTGTTTCGCCAACAATTGTTTACTGCTGCCCTTTTGTCTTGCCTGCCCCATTCGATATGTGGCATCAGGCGAACATGGTTCTTGTTTGATGCTTATGTCAAGTTCGTATTGGTGCTTGACACCACTCACCGCATTTACAATTTCCACGACTTTGTCAAATGTTAGTATAGCCACGCTTTCCAAAAACAGCTTTTGCTGTTCTTGCTCTTGCTCCCTTCTGCAGTCCCATTACGAATTTGTCGCGAGGAGCTGAATTAAGCTCGTCGCTAAACTCACAGCTTGTAGAAAGCGATCGCACTCGTGCTGCCCATTGGTTAACTGTCTCGTGATTTTCTTTAACTGCGGAATTTATGCCGTTCTGCGAACCCAGAAACTGTAGGTTTAAGATGATCGTGGAAAGCTTTACTAAGTACTGTATACGAAGCCATTTCCATTTTCACGGGGTGAATCAAATTATTAATTAATTTATATGATTGCTCCGATAAAGCATTAATCAAAATTGATTGAAATCGAATTTTTGACCAATTGAACTTAAGCAATTTTAATCAGAATTTTTAATCCTCATCGCCACTGTTATGTCTCGAGTAAAACGCTCGGGTATAATTCAGTTATTCTTTATTTAGCACAAGATTGGGTTAGCGTGCGATTTATGCAAGGAGTGGACAAACAACTGACATAAAGACATTATGATTAGAACTACAAAATGTTAAAAGCTTTTTTAACTGAATAAGTGCAATTAGTGCCACTCATCACAGCACCCATAGATTTCATCGCTGATCAGTAGATTGAACACTCACATCTTATTGTTTCGGGCGTTTTTAACGTAGTTGATGTTAAATGGCCTTATGATGATAATGCTAAATGTTTCATCTCAAATAATATGATAAAGGATTATGAGTTTACGTTTATTGATAATATATTTGGTTTTAATTAATTATTGTCATAATTTATTAAATAGAATTATATATTGTATTTAATATTTGCTGATAATAACATAAATTGTAATGTCCTATAATGAAAAATTCGACTCACCACATTGCTCTATGTCTAGATTTTCCGCGCAGTACTAATTTGAATAACTATGAACCATATATTAGAGTAACAAAAAGAAAAAAAAATTGATATTGTACAATATGTAAGTACCCCTCTGTGTGTTTTTTTCCATTTTGCCATATTGGTTGCATTGTGGTTTCGTAAAATGTATTCGGGGAGGGAGATTGCGATCATGCTGAGGGATTGTTTGAGGGATTTAGGGCTCTCTGTGACGGGGGATAAGGAGGAGTTGGCAAAGAGACTAGAGGGGTGTGTCAACTCGCTACGCACTATCGTTGTCGAGGAGACGCAAGTGCCGAAAGTGCCAACTAACAACGAAGAGAAAAATGACGACGACGGCGATAACAAAGGGGCGCACACTAAAGCGCGCAGAACGATTCATGATCCGTTAAAGTCGAACGGTGACGACGATGACGACGATGACGACGCTTATCAGTGGGATGATCCATCGACGTTGCGGAGAGTTACCGGTGGATGAGGGGCTCCATCGCAGATAGGTGCATCAATAGTTATTCGACCGACGACGAATATGCAGACTTCGAATTTTACATACAAGGACGTGGAAGAAAGTTTAACAAAGTTTAGTGGTGAGGAAACCTGGATATCGTAAGCTGGTAGCGCGAATTTGAGGATACATGTGCTATTGTTGGGTGGAATTCGCTGCAAAAATATGTTTTTGGGAGGTGGGTAATGACCGGTGCCGCCAGAATGTGTATCCAGAGTGAAGCAGGTATCAAAGGCTGGGCCTCGATGAAAGCGAAGCTAGTGAAGGAATTTCATGTTCCTGTTAACGCCGCCGAAATACATCGAAAGCTGCGCAATTCCCGAAAGCAACCTAATGAAACAAGGACTGAGGAAAGAAAAGGCCAATAAGTGGTTCCTGTATGAGGAGCGCACCATTGAAGAGTTCAAGACGAAGCTAAGGACATACGAGCGGGTCAGAGGAGCTTCGACTTCTGTGTTTAATTCCAGTTCGGGTTCGCGGGCTGGTCCATCCTCCAGCAAGGCCTGTTTTAAATGAGGGGACACCACACACTTAAACAAAGCGTGTCCAACGGTGTTAAATGTTTCAGGAGAAGTCAGTTCCTTGAGTGTAGCGAATTCAGCAAAGACGGGAAACCAGGCAATGAAGTAAGGGTGGTAAATGCTAAATTCGGCACCGAATTCGATGGTCTAATATACAGTTAGTCAAAAAACTATTCATATTCCCCATAAAAAATTACATATTATTCAATATCTTGAAGAAAACAAATTCAATTTTTTTGAAAAAAAATATATTTGTCTAGTAATTTAATAACAATTTTGATTTCAAAAGTAGTAATAAAGAAATAAATATAATACTAAAAAATAAAAAATAAAATTAGAAAGACCTCACTTTTTTACGACAAAAAAATATTCACACCCCACGTTTAATATTTAGTGTGTCCCCCGTTGGCCTGTATTACAGCACAACACCTTTTCGGCATAGATTCAACCAACTTATTTGTAATATCCGGCGCTATGTCTTTCCATTCATTTTCAATCACAGTTTTTAAATTGGCGATGTTTGAAGGCCTAGACTTTGCAACCCGTTTTTTCACAATAGCCCATAAGTGCTCAATCGGGTTGAGGTTTGGTGACTGAGGAGGCCAATCCAATACATTAATATTGTTGTCGGAAAACCATTTGGAAATGATTTTGGCGGTATGCTTTGGATCTCCGTCTTGCTGAAATAAAAAGTTGTCATCAATTCCCAAAAAGTCCGCGCTTGAAAGCAAATTGTCTTGCAAAATCTGGAGATAATCTTCCTTTCTCATAATTCCTTCAATGAAATTTAGATTTCCACAGCCGCCCCAAGTCATGAAACCCCTAATCATTTGGTTTCCAAAGTAAAATTTACGAATAAAGTATCATGGATACCATTATAAATGGGAGAAGATTCTTACCTCCACCATGTTTAACAGTGGGTCGTAAACATTCTTTTTTAAAACGCTCTCCTTGCTTCCTCCAAACGCGTGTTATACCGTCAGAATCAAAAAGTGAAACTTTGCTTTCATCCGACCAAATAACTCTTTTCCAGTCCTCATGAGATCAAAGCACATTTTCTTTAGCCCATTCAAGTCTTCGTTGTTCATTCTTTTTGAAAATGAATGGCTTCCTAATTGCAACCTTTCCTTTTTATCCTGGCGTATTTATGCGGTTTCTAATGGTTTGACTTGTAACTTCAACGTTAAATCCATCTTCAATGTCAACTGCGATTTTGTTTGCTGATATTCGTCGATCTTTCTTGACCTCTCTAAAATAACTTCATCAATTTTGGTCGTTGTTTTTCTTTTACGCCCCCTGACACCGAGATTTTTAATTTTTCCAGTTTCTTTATACTTCTTCAGAATAGATGCTATAGTATTTTTATTAATTTGAAGATGTTTGCTTATTTTTTTATATCCCAATCCCTTTTTATGAAAATCCACAATCTTTTGCCGAATATCACGGCAAATTTCCTTTCCTTTGACCATACTTTTAGACTTAAGACCGGCTTAAAATAAACTGAGGTCTTTCTTATTTTATATTGTATATTTAGTATTATAATTTTTTCTTTATTACTTTTACTTAAATCAAAATTGTTATTGAATTACTAATCTTCTTAAAGATATTGAATAATTTGTAATTCTTGGAGTCTTGAAAAATCAATTGACGATGAACTAACGCATTTAAAAGGAGAAGTGAGGAAGAAATCGAGAAATCCGACGTTGAGACACCGGTGCAGATGAAAATCATCCTCCAAGATGAAACACCTTTGCACCAACGCCCGAGAAAGATGGCACCACACGAGAAGACGAAGTGGAGAGGCAAGTTGACGTATGGCTAAGAGATGGAGTGATTCAACCTAGCAATTCGGAGTCCATGTCGCCGGCACTTTTGGTTTCGAAGAAAGATGAAACCTACAGGATGCGTTGTGACTACCGTCGAATAAACCGACAGATCATCAAGGACCACTTCCCAATGCCGCTTATCGAAGATGTGCTAGACAAGTTACAGCGAGGTAGGGTTTTCACGACGTTTTACTTGATCAATGGATTCTTTCACGTTAAAGTGGAGCCGGCATCGAGGAAATACACCTCTTTCTGCGTCACATAATGGCCAATTCGAATCCTCAAAGTTCTCTTTGGTATTTGCAACTCTCCCGCTGTTTTTACATGATTCATACACTATGTGTTTAGGAAGCTAGTCAGTGACGGAATTGTGGTGACCTACATGGATGATCTGGTTGTGATAGCTGATAATGATGAAGAGGCGGTCGACAGACTTAAAATGGTGCTAGACGTGGCCAGCGCAAAGGGACTTCACATGAAATGGAGTAAGTGTCAATTCCTGAAGAGGACGATCGACATTGGACATTGAAGCCATCCTCGGAAAAAACAAGGGTGGTTCAAGAGTTTACAATGCCAACCGATAAGAAGTCACTTCAAAGATTTTTAGGACTTCATACTTTAAGAAGTTCGTTTCCATCTTCGCCACGGTCGCCAAACCGTTGAGTGATCTGCTGAGGAAGGAAGCTAGTTTCAAGATGGACACGGATCAACAGGTATCGTTCGAGTTGTTGAAGAATGTTCTTATTAGTACGCAAGCTGTTCGATCCCAAAGCTGTCACTGAGGTGCACACTGATGCGTGCAAGCATGGAAACGGAGCTGTACTTCTCTAAAAGTACAGCGAAGGTCAGATGTTACATCCAATTCAGTATATGAGTCGAAAAACAACGCCCCAGGAGGAGAGGTATTGTTCCTATGAGCTGAAGGTCCTTGCGATTATGGGAGCTCTAAAAAAGTGGCGGATCTATCTGGTAGGCAGGACTGCAACGCCTTTACGAAGACCATCGAAAAGAAGGATTTGTCCGATCTTAGGACAGTAATAGGAATCTTGACAGGATTCCTGCGGCAGTACGAAAAAAAACTCAAATTGTCAGATACGGATACCTGCAGACAGGACTGTCAAAAAATGCAGTAACCAGGTCAAATGAAATTGCAATTTTCACAGATGACTCAAAAACAGAGGAAGGAACAGGTTCTGGTATCTTCTCAGAAGACCCAGAGTTAAGAGTACCGGACGCAAGCAGTGTCTTCCAACCAGAGGTTCTGGCTATCCTCAGGGCGGCTCAGCTAATGCAAATGAGATCGGTATCCGAAAGAGATATCGTTATCTACATCGATAGCCAGGCCGCACTCAAGGCAATGGAATCAATCAACGTCAACTCTGATATAGTCAGAGGCTGTTGCACAGCGCTCAAGGCACTATGTGGTCAGAACCGGGTAAGACTATGCTGGGTGCCAGGACACTACGGTTAAAGGAAATGAACAAGCGGACGAACTTGCAAGAAAAGGAGGGCTACCCGACAATAGTGAGGTTGCCAATTTCAAACCACCCCTTTGCATAGTGAGGGGCACTATTTTGAAAAAATCACAAAGACTGCCAACCTAAGGTGGTCAAGTCTTGAAGGATACAGGGTATCCAAGACTCTTTGGCCGCTTTTTGACGGCAAAAGATCTAGGAAGTTAATAAAATTAAACAGAGATAACTTAGGACAGTAATAGGAATCCTGACAGGACACTGTCTCCTGCAGCAGCAAGAAAAGAAACTCAAATTGTCAGATACGGATATCTGCAGATTCTGCGGTGATCTGCAAGCTGTTGTGGATATAACACATACTATGTGAATGCGAGGCTATATCGCGTAGTCGAAGAAAATTTTTAGGGAAATAATTTTTCGAAAACCTAGAGGAAATAGACGGCTCGAACTTCAAAGGCCTTCCTGGCCTTTGCAAGAAAATTGGGTGTTTTACCAGTGTGATTGTTTAGGTTTTTGCCATTTGAAGACAAATTCAATTGGTTCCACAGGGACCGCGATGGGCCCGGTTTGCTGCCTAATGACTGCGCGATAGCATATCCATCACACCTCTTTTAACCTAACTGGCTTCAATTGTATCGGGTCACCAGATAGCTATAATAGTTTTTCCAATTATTATGTTTCAGCAGCTGCCGAAGTTCCCAATGACATCCAGCTGTTAAAATATCCAGGAAAGTTTTCAATTTCATCATGCATCGTTTTACGCTTGCCGAACGTGCGCAACTTATGAAAAAATAAGTTGTAAATACGCAACATGAATTTCGTCGTGTGGTCGGTCGTCATCATGGCTTCGTTGTGCAAGCAATTCGTCCCACCGTGGAAAAGTTTGAGTTTGAGTACACTCTTTTGGATCTTAAGCAACTAAGTAGACAGAGATTGGTGCGAAATAAGAAAACGTAGCTGTCGTAGCGGCCAGTATTGAACAAGACCCACAAATGTCGATTCGGCGCCGATCAGCTGAATTGGGCATCGCCAGAGAGTCAACCCGGCTTATTCTGCTTATCTTCTCGGACGAGGCCCATTTTTGGCTCAGCAACAAGCAAAATTGCTATTATTGGAGCGAACGCAATCCACAAGTGTTTGGCCAAGAATCAATGCATCCACAAAGATTGATTATTTGGTGCGGTTTATGGCATGGCGGCATGATCGGCTCTTATTTCTTTCGAAATGAGGAAGGAGACACCGTTACCTTCAATTGTCCCAGGTATAGAGCGATGTTAACCGACTTTCTGTGGTAAGAGCTCGACAACATTGATATAACCTAACTGTGGTACCAATAAGACGGCAACGCTCGCAGTTGTGAAGGAAAATTTTGGTGTCTGGGTTATCTCACGGCGAGCGTTCATCAATTGGCCGCCTCGATCTTGTGATTTGACATCACTCGATTATTTTCTCTGAGGCTACGTCAAGTCCATAGTCTACGCTAACAAGCAAACCACTTTGGACGAGCTCGAGGTCAACATTCGACACGCTATTGCCGGAATAACGCCCCACATATTGGACCGAGTCATCAAAAATTGAACCGACCGCTTGAAGCGCTGCCAACGAATCCGAGGCAGCCATTTGAATGATTTGTTGTTGTTTTATTTAAATTTGTTTCCCCTATCGTTCTTATCTGATCACACAGTATTTATTTGTCCAACCGCACTAGACGTTCCAGGCTTATAAGTTGATTTGGACTGGCAATGTACAGACATATTTTACACCTACCGAGACATTAAAACAATTGTCTACACTATTTTGGAACAAAATTTTCGAAGTGTTGATTGTTAACGTATTTATTTTATGACGTCTTCAAATGTAAATAGAATACAATCTCACTTCAACGCCCATGTTCCGGTTGTCAGCAAAATTTTAAAGTTCGGTCAAAAGCCCTGGATTACACCCGAAATTCGGCAACTCATGCCGCGTCGTAATCAAGCTACAGACTAGACTACAGACTAGGTTGGATACACATCGCCGAAGCTACTGCAACCTCCGTAAGCAAGCCATTTGCAATATATAGTACACGCAGGAAAAAAGGCTGTCTATGCAAACCGATTAAATCAATCCACTGGACGGTGATTATGGAAAAATTTACGACAACTGGTATTGGGAAAAAAGAAGAACAACAGACTTGAAAACATTGATTGCAACGCATTTAACCAAAGCTTTGTAAGCTTACCATTCCTAGTTTTTCAAGGAGCATCCACTGTGTACGTAAATATACTAGGTGGCGCAAAAGTCACCACCCTATCGGAAGATGCTATCATTTTTGCAAATGGCAGCAAATGTCAATTCTACTTTGACATTTGTTAAGTAAACAGATACAAAATACACGTCAATGTGACATAAATCGCTGTACTCCTAAATAACGCGGAATAATATTACGATTTTTTTGCGGAATGATTCGTCGGTGGTGTTGGCGCAGCGTGAATTTCGGCGCAGATTTCCTGGTCATCCGACACCAACAAACGCTACGACACTTAGCCGCTCGCCTAGAAGAGTGTGGGACAATACGAGATGAGATGTTGCCGTTCTGGCCGGCCAGGGACCAACCATTCTGCTGAGAATATCGCAGCTGTGGTTGAAGATGTCGCAGAGGACCCGGAGTATCAACCAGACGACGTGCCACGCAGTTGGGCGCCAATCGGCGGTCTTTACAGAGAATTTTGGTGACAGACTGTAAGATGTTCACTTACAAAGTGCAGACAGTGCACCAGATTTTAATTGTTGACCGCCAAGTGCGTGTAACCTACGCTCAAGCCATCCTGAATCTCGACCACGAGGAAGACAACTTTTCATCGAAAATCATCAGATTGACGAGGTTCATTTCCATCTCTGTGGATATGTGAATAAGCGAAATTATCGCTTGTGGGGCATCGAAAATCTGTGTAAAATCCACGAAGAGCCATTACACCCGCTCAAAGGTAATGCATGGTGTGCTGTTTACGCTGGAGGTGTCATCGGGCCTTATTTTTTCGAAAACGCCGGGGGCCAAGCGACTACTGTGGACGTCGAGCGCTACAGAGCCATGCTCATCGACTTTCTCCTTCCTCAATTGGATGAATTGGGATTGGAGAATATGTGGTTTCATCAGGATGGAGTAACGGCGCATACTGCACGACCCACAATCGAAATTCTGAGGGCTGCATTTTCGGGTCGCCTAATCTCTCGTTTTGGCAATTTGCACTGGCCGGCAAGATCGCCTGATTTAACCGTCCCAGACTTCTTGTGGGGTTTTTGAAGTCACGAGTCTATGTCAACATGCCTCTTGATGCTCTCAAAGAGAATATCTCTATAGAGCGCGCGGACCTGTTGCTGGAAGTTCTGGCAAGAGTGATGGAAAATGCTACAAATCGGGCCCGAATGGTCATCAATTCTGGCGACGGCCACTTAACCGATATCATTTTCTCGATTTAATGGAGACAAATTTAAGGCATCTAATAAACATAATCCAAAAGCTGAACCATAGCTCTTCATTCACAAACAAACGCCACCTTGTATAGGTGTGCCATCTCAACGTTAGAGTTCCTGTTGATGGCAAGCCCAGTTCAGAGTGTTCAACTATGTTATAGTAGCGTAGCCAGGCTTTAAATACTCGAATCGTTAGTTTACTAGTTACAGATCTCCCGTAGGAACGCCGGAGGGGTTTTGATGCGATCTGCCAAAAGCCTGTTCAAAAAGTTCTTGTTGCTTTATCTTATATGTTCGGCGCCACGTGCTAGCAACGATCACATTTCCATTTAAAGCAAAGCTAAATCTGTCATCAGAGCTAACGTCGTACATAACATGGCCTTGGAACATATGTATTACCAAAAACTTTCTAAGATACAAGCAATTGTATTTCAAGATTGTATCCTTTCGGACATATTTCTGAATGTGAATTAACTTCACCTAGTTTATTACTATAGCCAATAACGATTTTTTGCATTTATTTTTCTATCTTTTGTTACCATGTAGATGAATGAAGAAAGACCATGTATGGTTGTCCCCTCCGAAGACCAAAAAGAAAATATTGCAGAGGAAGAGGATGAAGTAGATTCATCTATCGAAGGAGGAGACGTCGAATTGGCGACAATGCCAGTAACCGCAGATGATTTTATGGATAGCCCAGAAAAGCCGTTTAAATTTATTTCAAAGAATGAATCTATGAAAAGAACTTCGTTGGGCATACGAGCCGTAAACCAATCTGACAAGAGTAACGACAGTGATGTAATTTTGCTTTCGTTTAACGATAGCTCAAATGCAGAAACTGTCGAAGAAACTTATCAGAGAAGTGGCACCGAAAAAGACAAAAATTTCACTGATTCCAGCGATAGTAACATGCCTCCATTGGTCGTGTGCTCGGACGATGAAGATGAAAAGGAAGGTTTCAATACTGAAGACAAAAACAGCATAAACTTGGTTAGTCCCGCTAAAGAAGATGATACACAGAAGCATTATTTAAGAGTGCCATCAGCAATCAACGCTGAAGACTCAACTCTAAACATGACATTTGATGCAGAGAAATCTCCAGCAAAAAACCCCGAAACTATTGATGTTCCACAAACTCCTGTTTTTCGTCCATCTATCAGCAGAATTCTCACGCCATTCAAATTGTCCAAGGCAATTGTTCCTGACATTATTATTGAGCCCGAAGAAGAGTTGGATACAAATGATCCACCCGAAGTTCTTATTGAATCCAGAGAATTCGCATTGAAAGGAAGTCGCAAGCGATCATTTTCTGTCTGCGTTGATAGGCCAAAAAAGGTAGTGACATTCCATAGTCCGGCAAACACAACACTGGCTATCTATGATGATAATTTAATGGATACTATCGAGGATGCTAATAGTGAGCTACTTTTTAAATAAGAGCAAAAAATTGTATTTGTAATTTATGTTGTTTTCTCATTTAGATATCACACAACGTCGTAAGCGTTCACTTTCGGTAACCGAGACCGATAGAGAAATGTTGGATTATTGCAAAGAGAAAAGAGCCAGTGGTTAGATAATTTGGAGCTGATTTTAATGTCGTTTGTTATATTTTTCTTTCTTTTACCATTTAGAACACACCCCGGATAAGCGAAGGAAGACGCCAACCAAGCCAAGCTCTAAAACTAAGATGCCAAATTTTGCTGCTATTCATCAACAACAATTCCAAAGAATGGAATCGATTAGCGATCACATTGCGCGTAGAGCTGAACGTGCAAAAATTCTAACTAATTCAAGTTCCAAAGGTAAAACTCCAGGTAAAACAAAATTTAAAGTTTTGAACATATGTAGTTTCCATGTTTTACGAAAGTCGAAGGTATTTTCTACTTATGAAACAGAGGTTTTCTTTTGTTTTTTCACTTGTTGTTTTCATCTCCATATGATGATCCCTACATAATTCTAACCGGACGAAAGAAAAAGATAACACGACTGCAGTGCCAATAACAACCACAGTGGGAGTATCCCAACTCTCCCGACTCTGGTCGTACTATTCCTTGCACGCAATCACTGCCGTTGCTGTATTTCATTGTCATACAGCGCCGTCAGTGACTGATTGTACATACGTATGTAGGTAACACTCGATGGATAGCGGGTTGTGGTTATGAATATTGTTGTAAAGGCATAGCACCTAGAACAATTTGATTCGGTATACAAACTATTAGATTTAAAAGCCACGGCTGTGCCTAGTATCGTCGGGAATTCAAAGTGGATGTCGCAATATATGCGGGCTATGAGGTAATCACTTCTGTGCGAACGTCCATGTCTGTAAATACAGGCCATCTGTTTTAGCACTTTGTGTAACACGGGTATATCCCTATCCACACCTCTCAGATCCACGCCCGCGCTGTGTACAAACATTTTAAAGGTACTCAAGTCCCTTGAGCTCGCGCTAATTATTAAAAAAAAAAAACTCAGATCTAAAGCTACCTGGCTACGAACTAGTGCCATTATTTTTCTCTTACCGCGGTCTCGGCGTCTACGTGCGTAGTGACGTAGCTTACCAAATTCAACCACAATTCAATTCCTGTTCTAATCGGGAATTCAATTTCATGTGGTTAAAATTCTATCTCTATCTATCTATCTATCATACCACCAACACCCTTGACTTGTGTTTAACTTCTCACCTTGACAAGTACAAGGTCGATGTGCTACCTCACCTCGGCGCGTCGGACCACGGTGTCATATTCAGCTAATTTCACCGACGTACAAACAGTTGCAGAAAAGATTCCTAAAAGAACCGTGTGGCAATACGAGAAAGCCAATTGGAGTGGACTTAATAACTTCTTTTGGAATTCTAAGGACGTGGATGGCGCTGCTGATATGATCACAGATACTATTTTCTTTAGAATGAGATTTTTTATCCCTCATCGGATGAAGAATAGTATCAAACAAAAAGAAAAGGCGTGGTACGACTCGAGCTGTAAACAGGTTGTCAGAGTTAGAGAAATGTTTTTTGGATCCTACAAGACCGAACCTACAAGGGAAAATCGGAAAAAGTTCAAACAAGTCATGAATGACTGCAACGTTTTAAACGTGTAAAATTTCAATACAACCAAAAACTGAGGCAAAAAATACTACAATGTTCCAAAGGTAGTAAACATTTTTGTTCTATCGTCACAAATATTGGAAATTCTGCCTTATCCTCCATCCCAACGCTCATTTATAATGACGTTCCAGGTGTCAGCTCTTTGCACAATGCCAAACTGCTTGCTGCACTCTTTGCGGCTAGCCTAACACTCCGTCGCCCTAGTGTCACAAGAACGTAACTACATTTTTTACGATTTTGGACTGAGTATAGTAAAAAAAATCATAAAATCGTCTCTCGTCACTAAGGTGACGACTTCCAGATTGTACTTTGTCTCCGCCTACAATTGAGTGCGTCGAATCTTCAATCGGACTAATCCACTTTCGTGTAGTAGCAAGAGTACTTAAAGATCTCTACATTCACAAATCCGATGGTCCAGATGGTACCATTATATCTCCCCTTCTTTATAAGAGGTGTTCTTCCATGCTGGCAAAACCATTGCGTAAGTTTTTCCATAAATCATACTCTTTAGGGCTCTTTCCAAGCAGATGGAAAACAGCATTTCTCCAGCCCCTCCCCAAAAAAAGCGGATCATCTCTCTTCTTTCAGACCTATTGCACTTACGTCATTTCTTTCCAAGGTCATGGAAACGCTGATAAACCGCCAACTCATGAAATATCTCGAAAACTTCTCAATGACCGGGAATACGGGTTTTCGTAGCAACAGCTCCACCGGTGATTTGATGCCTGTCTCACTGAAACACACATTTATTGTGAAATCAATGTAGAATTTTATTGATTCATAAAATTCGGTCTATAGCAATGATGAATGGAAAACAACATCGTTCATGTGATCCCCACGGTTCTGTTGCAAGTGACCATCCGAAGGTCTCCATGATTTTTTGAAGAAACTGGGTCAGTGGTCGCAATTTCAGTTTTGATGTTATGTTTGAGATCCTGAATTGTCGCTGGGTTATTGGCATAGACCTTACTCTTCAAATTACCACAGGAAGAAGTCTAAAGGTGTCAAATCGCATGACCTTAGAGGCCAATAAACTTATCTATCTTATCTTCAAATTTCGTACGCAATAGTTTGGTTGATTGATGTGGGCGGTAGCACCATCCTGTTGAAACCAGAGATCGTCCAATATGTTGCGGTAACGTTCTCCATTCACTATAACTGTCTCTCCATCCTCATCTTCGAAAAAGTACGGGCCAATGATGCCGTCAGCCCATAATCCGTACCAATTACCATCAAATGGCAAAAGGAAAGTAATTTTGCACTTAATTCTAATGACAGAGTTCAGCATTTTTTGTCGAAAATGCGTGCATTTGCGATCTACGACGCTCTTCTTCAATGGGTTAGAAATTATCTTGCGGAACGTCCAATTGAAGTTTTCTTGGATGGTTTCATGCTTGATATTGGCAAAATCAGCTGGCGCGCCCCAGGGTTCCGTTCTGTCTCCGACACCCTTTTTAATTTCACATATGATCTCTAGTCTGCTACTTCTAATCCGGTATATTTCTTTGCTGCCGACTGCACTCCCTGCTTTATTATACATATTCGTTTCGTTCCCAGACACACATCCCTGCTCTTCACCCGTAGCGTATGTTATGCTCATATCATATCATATCAATTCCGATATTAACAGCGTACCTACATAATTATAGAGACACCTACAGAGTAGAATTTAATGCTTCCAAGGCTCAATGCTGCCTTTTATCGTTAAAGCGAAATTGTAAATTCCAACTATAATCTACACTTCCATCGTCGAAACTGAAAAACTCATTATTTCCAGTATGCGGGTTAACGACAATCTAGGTTGCCGGGTACCTCCTAGATGAGAAAAACCGTCAACTTTCTTCAGCTTCTGTTCAGTAATGTTAAGTTCTGGCAAAAATCCAGAAAGGTTTAATCCCATATTAACACACAGGTCACGCTAATACCGCAAGGTATTTCTATATTTGTATGGTCGATACAAGAATATCATTAATCCTTACTAGGATTATTTTGACTATTATTTGGACCACACATTTATCCTAATTACTTACTTACTCAGGTGACGCTACAGTTACGGAAGAAACTGGGTCTCAACTAGCAAGTCGGTTGAAGTCCCTTTCTACTAAGGTGAGGTCTTCCTCCACTGCGTTGTCCCTCCGGGTTGGATTTAAAGACTCTGCGGGCCAGAGCATTGGTGTCCATTAGCTCTACATGTTCTAGCCATTTAAGGCAGTTGATGCGCAGTTTTCTGCGTTGAATCTTCTCCTCCAACGCCTGTCAACGTAAACGGGACCGAATATTTTTCGGAGGATTTTTCTTTCGAAACGAGTGAGGATATGTTCATCCGCTTTCGATAGGGTCCATGCTTCAGCGCCATAAAGTAGGACTAAGATGATCAAAGTCTTATATAGATTATTCTTAGTTTTTCGGGATAGGGCCTAATTACTCAATTGCCTTCTTAGCCCAAAGAAACAGCGATTGGCAAGTGTGATACTTCGTTTTATTTCTGCTGAGGGGTTGTTGGCAGAGCCAAAGTAGACAAAGTCCTTTACTACCTCGAAATAATAGCTGTTGACTGTGACGTTCTGTCCAATTCGCCGATGCTGTGTGTCCCTTCTTGTTAACAGCATATACTTGGTTTTGCCCTCATTTATCGCTAAACCCACTTTGGCAGCTCCCATTTCAATATAATTATGTCGACATTATCGGCGTACACTAATATTTGCACAGACTTTTGAAAGATCGTGCCTAAAGTGTTCACTTATGAGTTCCGCACAATTCTTTCAGTTATGTGCTAAAGATGTCACATGACAGCGCGTCACCTTGTCTAAAACCTTTTTTTGACATCAAAGATCTCGGTTAAGTCATTACCGACCTTGACGGTGCAGCGATCGTTCTCAATCGTCATTCTGCACAGACGGACGAATTTGGCAGGGATGCATGCCAAAACTAGACATGTCTCTTTATAGGGCGTCTCTAGAAATGATGTCATATACGGCCTTAAAATCGATGAAAGGATGGTGGGTATCATTTGGATTTCTTGATTTTTTTCCAGGATCTGTCGGAGTGTGAATTGTCGATTGTCGATTGTACTTTCCTGGTCTGAAACCACACTGGTACTGGCCAATCAGGTTGTTGACGAAGGATTTCAGACGTTCACACGATATGGCTGATAAGATCGTGTATGCGATGTTAAGAAGACTTATACCTCTATAGTTGGTGTAGTTGAAGAGGTCTCGTTTTTTGTGGATCGGGTAAACGATACTGAGATTCCATTCATCAGGCATATACTCATCTGACCAGATCTGAGAAATGAGTTGATGCATGCTCTCCACAAAGTCATTTGGACGGAAGTTTGGGCTATCATCGTCTGAGTGGAATGAATAGAATATTCTACCTGACGAGACGGTTGGGCTTCTTCGCCGTTATACAGTCTGCAGAAAGACTTTATCCATATTCTCAGCATCGATGCGACTCTACTACAAGATTTCGTTCTTCATCTCTACAGGCTTCTGTATGGGTCTTGATACGTTCTTTTAACCTGTTGGTAAAACTTCCGTACATTATTCCTGGAATATAACCTCTCAATATCTTCGATCACGCGCGTCTCGTACTTTTGTTTCTCCGACGTTTCTCCAGTCTCTTCTGCTCGTAGAGGCTCACGAGAACTTTCGTGAGCTTGTCGACATTCTTCGTCAAACCAGGGTGGTGGTCGGGTGAAACTCAGTACATCAGTTGCGGTGCCTCTGACACGTTGGTCTTCGGTACTTGATGCCTGCGGCATAGGAGTTGTTGAGAGATTTCGGCATACGATTCTGCCGGTCTTTTGCGACTGCAGCTTTTCTACGTTATATCTTCTCACAGTAATTCTTTTTTGTTGTGGCACTTGGGAAATCCGCATTTGCACCTTGTCTGCTTCAAGGTGGTGATCCGAGTCAATGTTACCGACCCGCAACGTTCGCACGTTCGAAATACTGGAGACATGCCTTACATCTATCGCAATGTGATCAATTTGATTTAGCGTTTGATGATCCGGCGACCATCATGTCTCCTTGAGGTGCGGAATAGTGAACTGTGCTACCAAAGACGTTCTCCTTTCCTATTATATCATATTTCGGACATTGCTCATATGTCTGGTTGAGGAGCTTGTACAAACATTCTTTGGTGACGTCATCTTGGCTTCCGTAGGGTCATGAGCGCATATTAGATTTATGTTAGCGAATTTAGCTTTGATGCGGATTGTTATAATTGTTTCTTTTCCCTATAGCAATCGCCATAGCATATATCACCGTTTTTCATCTTCCTTATGTCCAGTCCATCTCATTACACTTTCTGGTTGGTGGTGATATCTGCGTGATAGCAGTCAAAGACTGCTAATTGTTTATTTGCACGTGGCCTGTGGAAGGTCCGAGCATTCTACATGCAAATCCGAAGGTCGTTTTCCTTTAAACGTTTGATAGGATCATCAACAGTGATCCAATTAGTTGGTTCATAACTTATTTTAATCTCTTCCGTATAGGGTTGTTAGCCCTATGACGGCGTAGGCCAGTATAATGCTACTGGCCCGACATGCCCTTTCCGTTTTAGGTAATGCAAGCACTTTCCTATGAACCTGATTGTTGCGCCGCTGGCCCAATCCAAGTTATAGGGCACTCAGTAGTTTCCTGATCATTCCCCACGCAGGCCCCCATTTATCCGGTCTCGAGCTATTTTTCGAAATAATGGTTTCAAAATGTCTCCAGAACCTTGCTCGGAAAAAGTTCTTAAAGAGTAGAATTTATGGGAAAATTTACGCAATATTCTTTGCGGCATGGAAGAAGCAAATCATATTGGCCAACGGGTTTGTGTACGTTAAGAACCTTATGTGCCAAGGAGAAACAGAAAGAAGGAGAAAGAAGAAAAAATATTTTCATAATTCATGTAATTTTTTTTATTTGCTTTAAAACTCTGTTTTTATTATTAAATTCATTCACAATTACAAAATATAAAAAAAATTATTTGGGTTCCCATTCTTTCCTCAACTTCTTTCGAATGTCCTTCATAAGGTTGGTGACAGTTACATCCGTGATCTTTTTGGACGCTCTTTTCCATTTAGCACTAAAACGTTTTACGTCCTTTGCACACTGCTCACTTTTCCTCAATTTAGTTTTGACCAAAGCCCAATACCTTTCAATGGGACAGCACTGTGGAACATTGGGTGGATTCATGTCTTTTGGGACAAAGTCGACATTTTTAGAAACAAGAAAGCTCAACGTCGCATGAGCATAGTGAGCTGAGGCTAAATCTGGACAAAATAATGTTGAACCCTCGTGTTTGTTTAAGAAAGGAATCAACTGTTTTTTTAGGCACTCGTTAATGTACACTTCTCCGTTAATTGTTCCCGTTGTAATAAACGATGAGCTTCTGTGTCCACATTGGTAAATGGCCTGCCAAACGAGATATTTTGACCCGAATTTTTACATCCCAATCGATGTTGTTGATTGCGTAAGAATCTCAGTTTCAACCGAGTTGTAAAACTGCGCACCTGGAAGAGTAGTAGTTGTTGCCGATCAACTCGTATAGCTTTCGGACTCGTGTTTTTATGACTTTTTTTTGCTTTTCAGTTACTGTTGGTATTTTTTGTTTTTTCGTGTTTTTAGACCGTTACGTTTTTTAGATCTTTGTACCATTGTTTGGTTGGTATTACATTTTCGAGCACCATCTCTGGATGACATAGTCTGGTTTTTTACGATGGTACCCACTATTTTCCTGTCCAAATTTGTATCATGTGCTCTACTCTTAGCTCCACTTTTCTGTTTTCGCTGAACGGTCAATAACAACGGTTAACGGTCTCCAAATAACATAATCCACTATACTGCGTGCTATGTTTAATTTTTTGCGATGAAATGGTTTGGACGCGAAGTATTTTCGAGCCATTTGTCGATGATCTTTTTACGGCGTTCCTCTTGACTCATATTTTATAAATATTTTAAACCGCATCGAACTAAAATCAATAACAAACTGAAACTAGAGAATATACAGGCTAATTTGGGTACAAAATGGCATTGCAATTTTTACGCATTGGAAGTATAGCCCGTATTAAAATTTACAGATTTTATTCGTTTCAGTCCTTATCAGTGTAGGACCCACATCTTTATTAAAAATCATATTGATAAGTTAAAATTCATAAAGTTAAGCCGCTAAAAATTGTCTTGGTCGTATTGCCCTACGGTTCTTTTAAGTATTTTTTTCCTACCTGTGCGGCCTTATATACCAAAACAATGTGGCCTAGCGAACTAAATTAATTCTTAGCCATGAAACAGTAATAAGTTCTTCGAATATGGACGGATACTTTATTTCCAACCATTGGCTATTGACCATGGACAACGATTGAATTCTGGAAAGTTAAGAATCTGCCTAACAATGAAAAATAGATCCCTATAGCTATAGCCTGAATTAATGCGGTAAAAAAAAAGGACATTACGTCCTAAGAGTTCATATTCGATTTAGATGAGTTGCGGTATCACATCATACCTTAAATATTTTGACTGATTGCGGGTGCCTGCTCTCAGACGACAGGATATTGGACCTTCACCAGATGGCCAACAACTTTGAGCCAGAACAAAGTGGGGCTGAAATAAACACGGCTGAAACAAAGGCTTTAATCACTTCAATACATCAGCATAACACCAGCGTCGTTCAACTTAACTTTGTCTACAGCAAGTTTGGAATGTAAGCAGCGGTCTATATCTACGAAGTATGGTCTCAGAAAGTGGTGGTTTTTTTTATTTTATTAATCATTAACTCTTACATAGGTTGAGTTCGTAATCGCAGTACCAGCGCAGTACTGCAATGCAAAGGGTTCTTAATTGCAAACATGTGGCAATGATGCGATGCATCGCGTTCTAAAATGTAACGTGAAAGCAACCGCTGCGCAAACAAAAGCAACCAACGCATCATAGATTATCGTGATGTGATGAAATTTGACATTTCGTTTAAGTTTTTGAAAACTTCCACATGGTATTTAACATCTTCCAGAGGGCCTTAAAAAAAACAAAAGAATGGTTAACATTTTTTTTTAACTTGTTTAATGCAAGTGAACTTACATAAAATAAATGTAAAATGCCGTTCAAAAACGTCAACAAAATTATTATTATTATCAAGGGAACGATACAAATTAATTTGTAGGGTCCGGGATTTAACGCCGGGGTACTATGCCCATGTGGCGCGTTTGTCAACAGCACGCGGAGTACTGAGTTCCCATGTGGTCACCCACCCACAAAATTAAAGCATCGTGACGCATCGCATAATTAAATAACCATTGCTTCGCATCACAAAGGCAGTAATGCGTACGCGATGCGCATTTTTTTGACGTTTACGAACTCAGCCATACTAACAAAAAATGCTTAAATGCTAGCTTAAAATTACTTGACAATCTTATACTAACTTACTGGCCCCACACAGGCACTCTAAGCTACTCTAAATTCTTATATCTATGTCTTTGGACTTTGTTTATATTTTGCTTAGGAATATTTATTTTTTGCAAAGCGTATGTTCGGTTGTGTTCGGTATTTTATTTAAAATCTGGTGAAGCAATATTTTCAGCATAAGATACAATCTGAAGCAGACCAAACGCGAACGCAGCTCTACTTTATTGGTTTAGCTCCTAAAAATTGACCATACCGTCGCAATTTGCAAATATTCACAAAAAGGAGATTTCGCAACATCTTGAGTATCTTATAAAACCGTATATCGCACGACCAACTGCATGCGATAACGAGCCAAGAATCAATTAAAGAGGCAGTTGATTGGTCCTACCTTACTACGCGAATACAGTTCCAATACGAAGTAAGTCATGAGAAACATGAAAAAGGAATCCGAATTAGTGTTGCAAAGTCCCGAACACTATGGCGCACAGGCGTTATTGACACTTTATGCACCACTACGGATCACAGGACCTAACCAAAAAGTAAGTTGCTATAATAAGGTTCAAAGTTCTGCCGTTGGTCCTCATGCAGCTTGGAAAACTTCTGTAGGGATTCTGTTAATATCCTCCCGGCTTGTGTTTCTTGAGGGCTTGTTAGTTGCAATATTAAATGCTTCTAACGAATACGATATGATGGCGTACTTGAGTGATTGAGAAAACAGCCTTATATTCTGATGTAGACTTCCCACGGGGTACCTAACATCAAAATCATCTGCTAACAGCAATGCGTTCTATTTGATTAGGGGCAAATTTTTTGATCTCGGGGTAGGTTCAGCGCTTGAACATTGAAACAATCTCCTCATTGCAGAAATGGACAACCTGCTTGCCATTGCCCTCTCGCTCTTCCTGGGCAGTTGCAGCTCAGTATTATCCTACCTTAACCTTAAGATCTCTCATGATAATTACGATGCCACCATAAGACTGTAGACAGCACGATATCTTCAGTCGAGGTTTTCGCTGGTGCCTAGCACTTTAAGAAGAACTGGCCACAACTTTCTTCAAAGACTTAATTTTAAATTGTTTAAGCCCATATTCTATAAGCATTTGTTTCTTTAAATTTCTCTAAAATTATTTAATTTATTTACTTTCAGCCTGCATACAAAAAGGTCTTCCTGTAAAAAACACCGTCTTACATGAGTCTAATAAAGATGGAGTTGCTGGAAACAAGAGCATGCCAAAAGCTCGTCAACGTATTGAACTCTCCGGAATCGATTTCAAGGCTAAAGCCGAACCATACATTTCATTACACAACGGACTTTTATTTCGTTCAAAATCGAAACAAGATCTCTCTACAAAAGCAGATGCAAGTACTACCGATCTGTCATTGAAAACAAAGCCCAAGCAATTGCCAAAACCCAAGTTTAATCTATTGCCGAAGCCAACCGTATCATCCGTGTCTACATTTTCGACCGTTTCAATGGCTAATACAACCATTGGCTGTGCGACGCAAGCACCATCGAATATACCAGATCCACGTCCAAGATTTAACCTAAGCACAGCAATCGATAGTCAAGCAGCTAAGTCATCTGATAAACTTGGTGATCGCCGAAAGCGTTACGCAGATATGTACAAATCTAGAAACGCCTCACGAACAGCAGAAAATAAAAGAGAAATCTTAAAAGGAGTTCGAACCAACCGAAGATTTGAACTACAAATGATGTGTAGGAATCGTCCGAATTAAAATGGAGACTTGCTGCTTTTATTTTAGATTTTAGATTAGGCTCTCGGTGAGAGTCATTGAATATATATATTTTTCTTTAGTGGTCTCTGTTGGTTCTTGTACTGCTGCAGTGCTCGAAAAAAGTCACTATTCGTTATTTTATTTTAAACCAGTACCGAATATTATTACTTACAATTCGTTGAATAATATATACTGTCTTAAACTATTATTAATAAATTTTATTTTTTCTTAACTATGTATAAGATGAATTTTATTTGGTGGAAAGTTTTATCTTAATTTGCATCTTTTTTCTCTACTTAAACTTGTATGCGGGATATCGATTCTTTAAGAACCGCAAGGAGAATATTCATAATGCCTTTCCTGGAAAGACAGTGGAAACTACTCATAAGAACTTATATGTTATAGAATGTTCTTATCTAAATTGATGACATACGAGGGCGCAGCTTAGATGCAACGTTATTACCTTAATATAAATCTTTTCATTAATTGCGCTCTACATATTTTTCCAATAGGGATCCACTGAATTTACGCATACCATTGTTTGACAGATGTCTTGTTTGTGATCCATATTGTCTATCATTTAACAACGATTCCCGGTCAGTTGGGGTTCGTTATGTGCGTTAACTCGAATTTTCGACCGATAAGCGAACAATCGAGCTTTTAGTGAAAAAATTCGAATCGGCTTGTTCTGCCCATGGTGTTGCCATATCAGTGAGACAGCAAAGCGCCAAAAGTGAATATAATATTGCGGCTGTACGCCGTAATTGGCCCTATTAATGGGCCTTCCCGCTCGTGCAACTTTCGGTTAATGCGTACAATTGGAGACGACCTTGGACTGGAGGAAAACTTCGCAATAACCTCTGCCTTGAGCATCTCATCCACTTCGTTATTAATTTGCTCTTGAACTATGGGAGGAACAGAATAGTAGTGCTGTTTGTTAGGTGATGCGTTGGTTTTAATGACGTATGTCGTGCGTTACAAGAGTAGTACAGCTAAGACGCAAAAATCCCTTCGACTAGTTCATAAAGTCGATTTTCTGCTCATTTGTTAACACAAAACCCTCATTAATCTCTAATATGCCTTTACCAAAATTCCAGGCCCGATTTTTGAGATCCGGTTGAAAATGCTTCCCAAAAATCGGCTCATAAAATGAGACTATGTGAAGCTTTCGAATGAGAAGTGCCTCCATTACTTTCACCGTATTCTACACATTGATAGGAACATTGAGTACCCCATTGAGTACTTCAATCCCATCCCCATTCGCCACGGTTATAGCTTTGACGTCCGCCTTGGACAAATTGCAGTTTAAATAATTCAATATGTCCCAAGAATTGTCCGAGACGCCTCAAAATGTAACAATCCTAATAATTTGACTCCATAGATCTCAATGTTCAAACAAGGACGGCAATCGGAACTCTTGCTTTCAAATTAAAATCTAAGGCAATGTTACATTCTCTCGACCCCCCAGGTACCCCTATCCTATATATTGCGGTTTCTTTAGCTCGACTCAATTTCCCGCCTGACCTTGAACCGATGGGTTCTTTCCCGACACTTCGATCTGTCATGTATAACGCTGACACCGGCTACGTATGGTACCAATCCTATTGCACCTGTAGCAGTGGTTGTTTACAACGAAAGCAGATAAGAAGACTGTTTGCGAGGCTATTGGTGGAACATATCGTTTGTATCTCTTCCCTACCCTACCCCACGTCCAGGTACGCTAAGTCAGGCTCTAACAGAAAGTTATTCCGCCTTGATAACGATGGAGCAAAACTCTCCACCATGTACCACGTGGGTTCAAGCTAGTGACATACTTCTACCAACCGGTCCAAAGTAAGTGAAAAGTCTGGTAAAAAGGTGAAATGTTTCTTAGTATCCATTTAAGTTTTACCTCTGAACAGGGGTCACTTAATTTAGAAAAAAAGCCTATCATTACACTAACGTATGTATATCCCTACGTTTTCTGAACGCCCATGCGTCCTACGAGGGGCGTTCAAGATATTCTCGGTATCGGGGTGAGGCTGTGGTTGCATATATAAATTGACTTATTTATCAAGTAATACTATTATTTTAGTGCATTCATGTAAAATTTCATATAAATGTGATTATTAATTCGCGTTTTATCTCTAGTTAAACAGAATCATAATGGCAACTGAGGCGATGATGGTAAAAATTGAGCATCGCGCTGTAATTAAATTTCTCACTAAGCAAGGAAAAAGTCAAAAAACTATTCATGAAGAGATGGTGGCTGTTTACCAGGGTTCCGCACCTTCATTATCAACTGTGCAAAAGTGGTCAAGTGAGTTCAAGAGAGGCAGAGAGAGCATTGAGGACGACCCCCGCTCCGGCGCCCCGGCTACTGCTTGTACGGGAGAAAGCATCAAAGAAGTCGAAAAACTTGTTCTTAAGGATGCCCGAATAAAGGTGAAAATGATGGCAGAGATCACCAAGCTTTCAATTGGTACCATTCACACCATTCTTCATGACCATCTTAACCTTTCAAAGGTCAGTGCAAGGTGGGTGCCACGAATGCTCACAGCGCCTCAGATAAAAAGTGAGAATCGCATGCTGTAGAGAGCTTTTGGAGATGTGTAGTGAGAACGCGGACGGTGTTATGGATCGAATTGTTACTGGGGACGAAACATGGGTCCACCACTATGACCCTGAAAGCAAACAAGAGTCCATGCAGTGGCATAAAAAAGGAACAGACCCCCCGAAGAAGTTCAAAGTCACTCCGTCTGCCCGAAAGCTCATGGCCACAGTTTTTTGGGACTCAAAGGGAATCTTGCTCATTGAGTACAAAAAAAAAGGTGAAACCATCAACGCCACATCCTACGCTTCCACTTTGCATAATTTGCGGGAGGAAATTAAAAAGAAAAGACGGGGTAAACTCGCAGCGGGTGTATTGCTTCTTCATGACAACACTCCTGTTCACACGGCGCGAGTTTCCAAGGCTGCTGCGCGAGATTGTGGTTTCGAAGAAATCCAACACCCACCCTATAGTCCAGACCTTGCCCCTAGTGATTATTTCCTGTTTCCGGATTTGAAAAAATGTCTTCGTGGAAAAAGATTTTCGGATGATGAAGAACTCAAGTCGGTATTTTGCAGAGAAAGAGGAAATTTATTATTTTGAGGGTTTAAAAAAGCTTATCTCAAGATGTAACAAATGCATTGATGTTAGGGGAGATCATATTGAAAAATAAAAACAATTTAAATTGAATTCGCATTTTCCTTCATATCGATACCGAGAATATATTGAACGCCCCTCGTACATCGCAGTCGATATCATACCCCGCTGATAAGAAATCCACTCTCAGTTTTTGGACAAGTTGAGGCCAGCCGTACCATAGTGCGGCTTTTCGCTCAAATAAATCGTAGGCTGACCTTGCCTTAGCTCCTTTATCTTTTCAAAAAACAACTAATAGACTGCGTGTGGTCTCCACTAAATTTCACACCCCATTTCATAATGGGGACCCTCTTTTCTGACATGAACAAAGGTGAGGAACTTGGCGTTGGTTAACAGCAGTGAACACCCTAACTATTACAACCTGCAATCTCTGAAACTCGATACTTTTTCAGCTTGAACCTGCCCTTCTTTTCTTGCTGATCCTTTAATTAGAGAGCAACGCTGCAACCTGTTGCCTAGCTTCGGCGAGAAATGCCCTATCTTCGGGAGTGCAGGCCTGTGACCGGCCCATCCTCCTCAGCACAGTTCTGACTTAGCTACAATTTTCTTGAACTCTTTGTATTGTTCATCCCTTCGTCCCCAACAAATTCGTCTGTTAATTAAAGAATCTACTAACTTCGACTCTGTTGCTACTTTGTCCTCAACAAAAGAGAACGGATATTTTGGCAAAATAAAACCGCATCTCATCTACACCTCCTCCTACTGGGCCCCTAACCCTTAACTCGTATTTCATCTCAACTTAACCTATTGACCTCCACTCAGGAAGACATTAATTTCAAACCTGCAACAAGTTTATTTATAGTAGCTTACAATTTGGTTGAGGACTGAACGTTTCCACTAAAAGGCAACAAACAAAAAGAAAGAGAAGAGTGACGTAGAACAACAAAACAAAAAAAGATGGTTGAGCCAAATTCTCCAATTTCGAATCAATTTTTTTTTTTTGTTTTTCTCGACAACCGAACTGTTATTTTACCCCATGTTGGGCGCCAGAATATTACCATCGTTTTCGTGAGTAAGGATGTTTAATATGGGCGCCATGCGATTACATTTCCGCTTCACTATCAACAGCCAGAACCGCTATTGAATTCAGGATTCGCTTTTTTTTCCCCCCAGTGCCGACAAACCAATCTTAAATCAAGTACAATAAAATTATAAACGACTATTTGCCACAACGTTACAATTTTTTTTTTAATTTAAATTAAATTTACAAACTTAAACAAGAACTTACAAATAGGTTTCCACTAAACAATTCTTATATCAAATACAAAATATTATAGAAGAAAAAAAAAGCTCTCTACAAAGCCCGTATTTAAACCCGCACCCTATTTTCCCCCGCCCCAAGTGTTGCTTTTACGAAATCGAATTACGAGTAATTGACTCGCTAGTTAAGAACGGTTGAATTTAATTTCAAAGTTAATTAGAATCTACGTAAGCTTAATACTATATGTCTTTCCAAAAGCGCAGAAGACATTATTCTAATCCAGGAACCATGGATTGCAGAAGGCGTGGTTCGTGGACTTAGGACACCCTCATACGTTCCGCTCTATACAAGAGACAAAGGTAAGATTAGAACTTGTATATTAGTGAAACGTAGCCTTAATGTATTTCTACTTCCCAACCTCAGTGACCCCGACCTAACCGTTGCCAGATTAGAAACTGCCAAAGGCTCATACTGGCTGGCATCGGCTTACCTTGGCCACGACCAAGTGGGCCCTCTGTCTGGTGATAACCTAGAAAGGGTGGCACTGGAAGCGGGAAGGCAAAAAACTGGCCTCATAATCGGATGCGACGCCAACGCACATCATACGGTATGGGGCAGTACCGACATCAATGATAGAGGTGAGTCACTTTTAGACTATATTTTAAGTACTAACCTCTTAATTTGCAATATTGGCAATGAGCCCACTTTCATAACAAAAAACCGACAAGAAGTTTTAGATATTACTCTTGTCTCCGACAGCATCACCCAAAGGCTAACAAACTGGATGGTATCGTCTGAACACTCCTTTTCGGACCATAGGTACATCCAATTCAGTCTGAGTGATGCTCCCCCTCGCCAACCAACTTTCCGGAACTACCGGAAAACTGATTGGACAAAATATAGAGGAATCCTATCGGAAACGATATCCTCCAAACTATCAAGTCCCCCGCGTGACACCAATGAGCTCGACATGAAAGTCAGGGAATTTACTCTGACTCTCAATAAGGCTATGGCCGCTTCCTGCCCTCTTATTCAACCAAGAGGCAAGAAAAAGCCACACTGGTGGACATCGGCACTAGGACTGCTCAGAAACACATGCAGAAAACTTTTCAACGCAGCAAAAAGCACAAGAAAAGTGACCGACTGGGACTCATATAAAGAATCCCTCAAATTATACAAAAAAGAACTGAGGAAGGCAAAGCGACAATCCTGGAGGTCATTCTGTGACAAAATTACAGAAACCTCTGAGGCTTCGCGGCTAAGAAAAATCCTCTCCACAAATCCTATGATGCCCAGCTGTTTGAAAAAAACCGATGGCTCTTGGACAACCTCAAGTGATGAATCACTCAACCTGCTTCTGGACACCCACTTTCCAGGTAGCTCCCAACTCGCGGCCAGTAGCAGCCCAAACAAGCCTACTGCAACCGTGACCAAAATTCATAGTCTGATTACGAGAGACAAACTGCTCTGGGCGCTACATAGCTTCAAACCATACAAGTCTGCTGGTCCGGACGGTATTATACCTGCCGAGCTACAGAGATCCTCAGATATTATTCTACCAGTGTTGGAAAATATTATGAGGAGCTGTGTAGAACTTATCCACATTCCACTGTTATGGAGAGAAGTCAATGTAGTATTCATTCCCAAAGCTGGAAAATGTTCTCATGTGGTCCCAAAGGACCTCAGACCCATAAGTCTATCGTCATTCCTTCTGAAAACTTTAGAACGACTGATTGATATCCATATTCGAGCTAAAGTTGATCCAAGACTTCTGTCTACGGCTCAACATGCCTACTGTAAAGGAAAGTCGGTGGAAACGGCTTTGCACTCTCTGACTAGCCACATCGAACGATCCCTACAATATAAGGAGTACACAATGGTTGCTTTCCTGGACATAGAGGGCGCCTTTAACAACGTCAACACATCCGCAATCACGACTGCGTTGTCAACTCTGCAGGTAGACGACTCACTTGGGGAGCTGATTAATCTAATGCTAACAAGCAGGATAATCAACTCCAAACTGGGTGAGACTTCTGCTAAAAGATATGTCAGTAGGGGTACGCCGCAAGGCGGTGTCCTCTCCCCCCTTCTTTGGAACTTAGTGGTTAACGAACTACTGATATACCTGGAAGAGGGTGGTAGCAGAGTGATTGCCTATGCGGATGACGTTGCCATAGCCGTCTCAGGAAAACATTTAAATACCATTAAAGAACTCCTCCAAGTAAATCTTAACAGATTAACCTGCTGGGCAGATCGCTGTGGATTGGGAATAAACCCCCATAAAACTGATCTTGTCCTCTTTTCTAGGAAATATAAAATTCCAATCATAGACCCTCCTTCAATAAACGGTACCAGTTTAGCTTTCTCCGATACAGCAAAATATCTGGGTCTCATTTTTGACAGGAAACTAAACTGGAAACCTAACATTCAAGAAAGAGTCAATAAAGCTACAATAGCTTTATTCTCCTGCAAGAAAGCCATTGGGAACAAATGGGGCCTTCAACCTCGCATAACCCACTGGCTATACATCTCGGTCATAAGACCGATACTCACTTACGGGGTGGTTGTCTGGTGGACGGCCTTGGAAAATGCAGTCAACTGCATTAAATTAAGCAGAGTCCAAAGAACAGCATGTCTATGCACAAGCGGAGCCTTGCGGTCTACCCCCTCTGCGGCATTAGATATTCTGCTTCACTTGACACCCCTCGACATTTTTAGCAAGCAAGTAGCTGCGACTGCAGCTATTCGCCTTAAAGCGACTAAACAGTGGACAAATAATTCATTTGGCCACGCCAACATTCTTAATACATTAGGAATCCTCACAGAGAACACCGATTACACCATACCTGAACTTTGGTTTGACAAAAACTTCCATGTAAGCTTCCCCTCTAGATCATTCTGGGAGGAGGATGCTTTCATGGAGGACAAGTCAATCCATCTCTACACAGATGGATCTAAAACCGACAGCGGAGTTGGCGGCGGTGTTTTCTCAGATAAGCTTAACCTAAGCCTCTCTTTCCGCCTTCCAAATCACTGTAGCGTGTTCCAGGCGGAAATTTTGGCGATTAAAGAAGCTCTGTCCTGGCTGAAGAAAAACGTGATATCTGCAAAGGATATCCGCATATTTTCGGATAGTCAGGCCGCCATCAAGTCCCTGGACTCGGTCTCATTGTGTTCTAAAACTGCCCTTGAATGCCGATCATCTCTCATGGAGATGGCAGAGCAGTTCAACATTCACCTCTGTTGGGTGCCGGGCCACAGAGACATTCCAGGGAACTGCAGAGCCGATGAACTCGCCAAAATTGGAACCACTCTACCTATCCTACCAGACAAAGGTAGTATAGGTATACCAATCGCTACGTGCAAACTAACACTAAAGCTAGATGCCAATAAAAGAACGGACCTTAGGTGGACTGCTGGACAAACATGTCTAGCGACAAAACAGATCTGGCCAAAGCTGGATCTGAGTCGATCTAAGTGTCTGATCCTCTTAGAAAGGAAACATCTCAGCGCCATAATAGGTGTCATTACCGGACACTGCCTCATAGGCAAGCACGCAAGAAGGCTTGGCGCTTTTACTAACGATTTTTGTAGAAGCTGCATGGACGAGGAAGAGGAGGAGACAATCCCCCACCTACTCTGCACATGCCCAGCTCTCTCTCAGAGAAGGAAGCTTCACCTAGGAGCTTTCTTCTACAACGACCTAAACGATCTAGAAAAAATAGACGTTAACAGTCTCCTACGCTTTATTAAAAGCTCAAACTGGTTCCAGTAGTAAGAAGATCATAGATCCACGTGGCATCACAATGGGCCAATAGGCCTAAGTGGGTTGGTATTTCCAACAGCCACTCTTACCTAACCTAACCTAACCTAATACTATATGTTAGAGTATAACTAGGCGGACATACGAGGGCGGATCAATAATTCCGTGCATTTTTGAATTTCTGACCTCTTTACTGAAACAGCAACACTGCTCCTGTCAACAGGCATTTGTCAGTTGACTCCTGTCAAAATTTAAACTTGCTGCGTCAGTTAGTTTGTGTTTGACAGCTATTTTTATCAGACTACTCACTAATTTGAGGAGAAAATGGAAAAAAGTGAATTTCGTGTGCTTATTAAGCATTATTTCTTGCGAAAAAAAACCATTACCGAGACCAAGGCTAAGCTTGATAAATACTATGGGGACTCTGCACCATCGATTTCAATGGTAAAAAAGTGGTTTACTGAATTTCGTTGTGGCCGTACAAGCACTGAAGATGCCGAACGTCCTGGACGCCCAGTTGAGGTCTCTACACCCGAAACAATCGAAAAAATTCACGATATGGTGTTGGCCGACCGAAGATTGAAAGTGCGAGAGATTGTGGAAGCCGTAGGGATCTCGCATGGCTCAGTAGTTTCAATTTTGAATGATCACTTGGGCATGAGAAAGCTTTCCGCAAGATGGGTGCCGCGTTTGCTCACAGTCGACCACAAACGCAATCGTGTACCAACTTCACAGGAAGGTTTGGCGTTGTTTAATCGCAATATGGAGGAGTTTTTGCGCCGTTTTGTAACCGTGGACGAAACATGGATCCATCACAACACACCAGAGAACAAACAACAGTCAAAACAGTGGGTTTCTAAGGGTGAATCGGCGCCAAAGAAGGCCAAGGTGGGTTTGTCAGCCAATAAAGTTATGGCGACTGTTTTTTGGGATGCACGCGGGATAATCCACATTGACTACCTTCAAAAGGGAAGAACAATCAATTATGCCAACTTATTGGACCGATTCAATGACGATTTGAAAAAAAAACGACCTCATTTGGCCAAGAAAAAAGTTCTTTTCCACCAAGACAATGCAAGGGTGCACACATGTGCAGTTGCCATGGCAAAAATCCATGAATTGGGCTATGAATTGCTCCCTCATCCACCCTATTCTCCAGATTTGGCTCCGAGCGACTACTTCTTGTTCCCAAACCTGAAGAAATGGCTTGGTGGAAAAAGATTTGACTCCAATGATGAAGTCATCTCGTCATTTTGAGGACCTCGACAAATCATTTTTTTTGGAAGGGATAAAAAAATTGGAGAAGCGTTGGACAAAGTGTATAGAGTTCAAGGCAGACTACGTTGAAAAATAAAATTATTTTTTTATCAAAAAATCTGTTTTAATCCAAAAGTCACGGACTTATTGACCTGCCCTCGTATATACACACGTATATATCTTGCTTATCGAGGGATAAATGCTTATGAATCTTCTTGTTCAGCACGTCCCCACCGCCGTAATGGTCGCTGCTTGGTATACACGTCTACCGCGCCACTACCATACATCTTTTCAGTCACAGCACTCGATAAATATAAAAGTTCGACTTGGTCTTTCTTTTTTGGACACTACAGACAAAATCTTTAAACCTTTATATTTTTTTCGGCTCTTCCTCAATTAATAGTTTTTACTCTATTGATTCCCATTTTTGCTTCGTGCTTCTGAACTATTTGTCACATTTTTATTTTGCCTTTTTTGATTGTAGCCTGGCACTGTCTACATTCGCGGTTCCTTTTTTTTTCTTTTATTTATTATTTTTGTCTTTTAAACTTGAGAGGCTTTTTTTCACTCCGCACTACTGAACTCCTTCCTCAGTTGTTTTCTTTCTTGTATTCCATTTATTTTAAACTCTTTTCCAACAATAACTTTTGATTTCGATTGCCATAAATTTTAAACGGACTCCGCACTACTTCACGATGTATTCTCGACTCGCTGCTCTACCATCGAAACCCCAAAATTTCGTCTAACCTAGCAAAAGAAATCCTGTTTTTTTTCATTCCCACTCGAATTGCACCATCCGACCACCACCTCTAATCTTCCACGACCGCTAGCCCCAACCTTATGTTACATATCTTACGATATGGTACAATTTTGATCCTGCTATGTGGATTTTCAATCCAGATCAGGAGGAAAAACAAAATCTCTCCTTGGATCTGGCGATTGGTAGCCGGGTCACTACTGTTGTCCCCACAGTAGAGCTCAGTTTTTTTCAGTTTATATGCATTTTTATTTTATTAATTCATTTACACTTACAAGCTATGGAGTAAATGGACTTTTTTTTTATTTCGTTATAACTTAAAACTAAAACTTACAAATTATAACCTACGAGTACTATACTAGCTTATGGTATACATATACATATGTATATTGTTATGCCTTGGACGCAACTATATGAATTTATTCCGATATTTCCTTTTAGCGTCAGGCCGGATTAATGCCTGGGATTTCGGCTCCGGTATTTCCTTCTGCTTGAGCACAGTGCTTTCAGATGTTTAAAGGTTTGTTATTGACTTCAATAGCCAATTTTACAAAGACTTCCCAAGACTTCAACAACACACACAGGACCACAGAGATGAATTCAAAGATTCTATTTATTCGATTAATAAATTTAATTTTATTTAACGTTCTCTTCGACTTAATTATTAATGCAGTGATACTACTATATGATAACAAGGTTCGACTCCAACCTTTTTATTTGTTGCGAGTTTCCCTCTATTTATAATTTTTTATTGCTTACTCAGCATGAGAACATTTTTTGAAACTTGAATTAGTTGTTTGCGAGAAACAATTCCTGTGCTGACGTAGCGTCTGGGTAACTGCATAACAAAATACTATATGTATCATACAACTTATTTTTATTTTTTTGACTTTTAGAGAAGTTTTTGTTTTTTTTTCTAATTTTTTTTGTATTTTTTTTTTATATTTTTTTTTCTTATACCTAGCCTAAACCTTTGCTTCCTAGTGAAGCTATATGTACTAGAGGAATTCGACGAAGAAGCTTCCTCTCCTTCAATAAGCCATCAAAATTGTTAGTCCTGTCGAGCAACATCCCTCATGTTGCGACTCCCTACCGTCCTACTGAACCGGAGACGCTCCACACTGATGTGTGCGACGTCTGTGTAGTAGTTGAATCGCCTGTCCGCAGCTGTTCGAGCGACGTGGAAGATTAGCACCACCGCTAATCTGTCCTGGATCAGACCTTTCATATCGAGGTAGAGGAACGCTTCTGGTAAGTTAGCCCCAGAGATCAGGTTGTCCGACGAGGTCATTGATCTTGCAATGTGCCTTCAAGTCAACATAATAACGAAATTGTCCACTCTTATTACGTTCGCCCGGCACTACACAGGTTCTTCAGCAGAAGGAGAAAATGTATCAAGCGGCTCAACTGGTAGTGTACTGGCTTTCAAATCGGAAGGTTCGGTGTTCGAATCCCAACTGAACCCGAAAGACATTAATTTTTTCAGTTAACAAAAATCAAATAAGATGAGTAGTTGACTAGAAATTTAACAACAATTCAACTTCCACAAAGTTTTAAGTCTCCCCATTAAATGTTGGATGCCACCCATGGAGCGAAATAACAACTGAACTCAAACATCTTTCTTTCTCTGTCTATCCCATTTTGCAAAAAAATTAATACATCCTGAGGCGTTATAAATGTATTCATACCCCCTTGAGTGTTAAGTTCTTTAAAAAAAAAAATATGTAATGCTCCAATAATAGAAATACAGGGTGCGGCAGAACCAATTGGGCAGTTTGAAGGGGCTGGTGTTCGGGCGGTGGTGGGGGTAGGCAGCTGCACTAGGTCTCCTTTTGTTCTCTCGCCATCCCCATTTAGTACGAGGGGCGTTCAATATATTCTCGGTATCGATATGAAGGAAAACGCGAATTCAATTTAAATTGTTTTTATTTTTCAATATAATCTCCCCTAACATCAATGCATTTGTTACATCTTGAGATAAGCTTTTTTAAACCCTCAAAAAATAAATTTCCTAAATACCCATTTATTGCCGACTTGAGTTCTTCATCATCCGTAAATCTTTTTCCACGAAGACATTTTTTCAAACAGGAAATAATCACTAGGGGCAAGGTCTGGACTATAGGGTGGGTGTTGGATTTCTTCGAAACCACAATCTCGCGCAGCAGCCTTGGGAACTCGCGCCGTGTGAACAGGAGCGTTGTCATGAAGAAGCAACACTTTTAATTTCCTCCCGCAAATTATGCAAAGTGGAAGCGTAGGCTGTGGCGTTGATGGTTTCACCTTTTTTTATTGTACTCAATGAGCAAGATTCCCTTTGAGTCCCAAAAAACTGTGGCCATGAGCTTCCCGGCAGACGGAGTGACTTTGAACTTCTTCGGGGGGTCTGTTCCTTTTTTATGCCACTGCATGGACTCTTGTTTGCTTTCAGGGTCATAGTGGTGGACCCATGTTTTGTCCCCAGTAACAATTCGATCCATAACACCGTCCGCGTTCTCACTACACATCTCCAAAAGCTCTCTACAGCATGCGATTCTCACTTTTTTCTGAGGCGCTGTGAGCATTCGTGGCACCCACCTTGCACTGACCTTTGAAAGGTTAAGATGGTCATGAAGAATGGTGTGAATGGTACCAATTGAAAGTTTGGTGATCTCTGCCATCATTTTCGAAGGCGAAGGATTCAGCATTTAGATTTGCATTTCCATACCTTCAAAATAATGATGATTTAAGAATTGAACCCAGCAGTCTACGCCAACCGCCAAAATCTGTGTGAAGAAATGCGATCCCTCCTGAGGCAGCATTCTTCAGCAGGGACGAGGCACATTTTCATGTAAGCGGGATTGTGAATAAACAAAATTTCGCTACTGGACTGAAAACAACCACCAAATTGTTCACAAAAGACCGCTACATTCTCCTAAACTAAACGTGTGGTGTGCCGTATCACAATTTGGCGTTATTTGTCCGTACTTCTTTAAAGAAGGGGGCGTGACCGTGAATTCCGGGCGTTATGTTTCAATGTTACAAAATTTTCTGCAGCCCCGTCAGGAAGTGGTTGTTAAAGAAGATGGATTAGGGCATGTTTGGTTAGAACAGGATGGGGCTACAGCCCACACAGCCCGAAATTCTCTAAATGCTTTAAGAAAAATGTTTCTCGGACGTCTAGTGTCTTTGAGAGGTGACGTGAGGTGGCCTGCGCGGCCGCTGGATTTAAGCATATGCGACTTCTCTCTTTGGGGATATCTTCAGGAAAAAGTGTTTAAACGTCGCCCTGTGTGTTAAAACCTGCTAGAGCTAAGGGAGTGAATTGTTGAAAAAGTGAACGCGATACACCTCGAAATGTGTCAACTTTAGAAATCGGCTCCAGTAATGTATCGCAGCTAACGGCTGCAATCTTAAAGAAATTATTTTTAAAAATTAATGCGTACAAAATGGTAAGTTCTACGGATTTCAAAAATGAAAAGATTTGTTTCATATACCATATACCCTGATTTTTTTTTTATAACTCTTCAAAACTGCACAACTGGTTTTGCCGCACTCGTACGTTCTTTGGGGGCTAATAAAATGATGGAAATAGAGTTACAAGTGGCGCTGCAAAGTAAGTAATACGTCAGTCGCACAAATACGAGTATTACAATAGAACCCAAAATAATAAAGTGGCATTTTGTTCCACCGGGAGATCCTCACTTCGGACGAATCTGCGAGACTGGACTATCCGGCAGACATGGAAAACGTTAGAATTGGCTCACTGGATAGATACTCGTAGAAGATCATTCAGAGTATGAACCAACATTTCTGGAATCACTGGAAAAATCTATATTTATGATTTCTGCAACAGCGACTGGAAGAAAGGAAACTCCTTACTTACTTAACAGGCTTCCGACCCGTGAAAAGTATCTGCCCGAGACACCGCAGTCTTCCATTCTCTTCGATTCTGGACACTCTGTTTGCAGTTCGTAAGACCGAGTATCCTGACGTACTTGATCGTTTGATCTTTTCAACGGAGGTTCGGCGTTCCTGCTCGTCTCGAACCTGAGGCATGTGATTCGAAGATTCTTTTAGCTGGAGCATTGCTGTCCATCTGATCGATGTGCCCAAGCCAATTTAGTCGATGTATTTTGGCTTCTCGGACTGCATTCATAACTCTATACAGCTCGAAGAGTTCACGATTGTATCTTCTTCTCCATTCACCCTCCTCGCAAATGGGACCGTCAATTTGACGAAGGATTTTTCCTTCAAAGGTAGCCAGTATTAGTTCCACTTTCCTGCTTATCGCCCAGCGCTCGGTGTCGGGCAGTAGAACTGGCAAGTACAAGAGAATCCTTGTTTTTCTATTTGACCCCAGCTGTTTTGACGAATCAAAATAGCAGAGGCTTCCTAGGGTCATTCTTTGTCGAATCTCTATGAGGTGTCATTTGTAGAGTTGAAGTTCACTCCGAGGTAGGTGAACTGCTTAACTACCTCGAAATTATAGTTGGCGACTGTAAAGTTTTGTCGGAGGTAGTAGAGTTTGCTTGTCGACAGCATACCATATATAGTATTTTGTTTTGTCTTCGTTCACAGTTAAATCAAGATATCGCCTTATATAGCTCCAGGCGATGAATTCGGCCATAAAGTCTATAAAGAGGTGGTGGAATTCTTTGCTTTTCTCCAGATGTTGCCTTAGTGTGAATATTTGATCTACAATACCCTATGAGTCGATAGCCAGGTTTCTTTGTCTGTTTCGAAACACCTGTGCTCCGGCGGTGTAGACGACCTCTAGTTGTTTGGCATTCTTATAGAACTTGCGAACTTTGTTTCTGTCGCGAGACTGTTCGATAACCTTAAGCTGAGAGGTTGCAGGAGCCCTCTGCTACTTTTTATTTTTTTAATTTTAAATTTAAGCTGCACAATTTTAGTAAAGTACTTTTTTAAATATTTTATAAGACCAAACTTCATCAATCACCAATTCCCCAAAAAAATTTAAAAAAAAACCAAACATCCCATCGTCCATAAGCACTATAAACCGTTTTATGAAAATTTCCCATTTCGAGGGATATTTCCTTGATGTAAATGAGACACAACGAGAGATTCCCATGAGAAAATCCCTATTTTCCCACGCTCAAAGGTATTTTCCCACGATATGGCAGCACCGCATTACACTGAATATATACGTGATTAAACTTTCTTCAATGGGCGCTAGAAAGAGATCACTCTACAAACCCATCTTACCCAACCGCTCGTTATCAACTACATCGCATAGGACCAAACTCGAAAACGGACCATACGGTCACATCAGTCGTCCCCCATTTACAATTGTGTTGGTGTGTAGAATTCTCTACTTCTTCCTACTCTTCTTGATCAAAGTAGAGAAAAAAAAAATCACTTTTTTTCTTCCCTCTTCTTTAGTGATTTTCTATGTGCTGTGTGCAGCATTCTCCGTTTTCGTGCGGGCACCTTTTTTATTTTGTGAAAATATAATTTGTTCATCGTTTCAAACGCCCCTAAAACCGTATTACCGTATTATCCTTGTTTTGTAGTATCCCTACCGCCCTCGCAACTTTTAATTCGCGTTCGTTTCCAACCCCGGGCCACATAAGAAAACTAAAGAAAAGCAAAAAAAAAACTGTAAATTTCCTTAAAAAGAAGGCTACGATAGAATCAAATCACAAAAAGACGAAATAAAACCGAAAAAAGAACAACAAAAAGTCGAAAAAGAGTGTGAACAAAATTCCCTCTAGTATTATATATATTTTATTTTTTTTTTTTTTGCTGTTTCCATTGGAAAAACGGTTGCAGGGTGAGCGAATCTAGTGCTAGGAAGGAGTTTCCCCTGAACCAAAAGTGTGTGGGCAGAGAGAGAGAATTGAAATTGAAATTGAAAATTTGTCGTGGAAGATTGTTTTTACCATAAAAACAAAGTTAGTGCATGTGATTTCGGGTGAATTTGGTTTTTTTTTTAATAAAATTGTGTTGCTAAAAAGTGGATAGGAAAAGCAAACGAAAAAAAAGGAAATTGTCGTGTCGTGCTCATTGGAGATCTGGACGAAGGGCTCCATCTCCCTCTGGTCGTTTGTTGGTGGCATTTATATTTCAGTTGTTCTCTTTCGCTCGCATTTGACAGATTCCGTATAATTATTTTGTTTTGCTTTCGGTGGAATATACTCGCAGTGTGAACGATCCGAGATCTGAAAAAGTGTTGAATCAGTTGCGATTTCCAGATTCGGTTATTTCTTCAAAAGACGAGAGAGGTGGTAACAAAAAAGTGCCAAGTTTTTGAAGTTAAGAAAACGGAAGGTACACTCCCGAGTGTAGAGCGGTGTGGTAGAAAAGGGTTGCTGTTGAATGTAGGAGGCAGCGTAGGGCTGAGGCGACATTATATTCAATTCATTTCAGTTCGGTTACGAGTACGAAAACTACGGCAACAACTACGACGACGGAGGAGCGCATATCATCGTAAAACAAAATGGCAGTTGGATTGGATTGACTTGACTTGGGTGTGAATGAACTAGTAGTAAAAAGACAGAGACACTGCTGTGCGACTGTCAGTGAGAACAGAGTGAAATCGGTACATTTTAATCGCCGTCAACACTGCTGCTACTATTTTTTCCCTCTCTTCCTACTTACACACTACTTTTTGTGTGCCCTCGCCTTCTTCGCCGTCGACGACACAACGACTTGACTTGGATTTCAATCTGATTCTGGAATTGGATTTCGATTTGGATTTGGATTTGGATTTGTCGTTCGTTGTAGACGGTTTTGAACCTAGTCATTATTTGTTTCGGTTATAAATCACCATTGTTGTTTTCTTTTAGTTCGATTTGCCTTTAAACCTCCCCCCTCTCAGAACCAATCGTGAAAACCGACAACTTGGTCTGAATCGGTCATACGGCTTAAGATTTAGGATACTTCCGAAGTTCATGATCAGTGTCAAGTGGATTACCTTCGAATCTTTGAAAAACCACCACAAGTAGCCAAGTACCAGTATCAGAGTATCAGTACCATCACCATCACCATCACCGTCATCACTACTACCACTCAAGTCTCCACTGCAGCAATTTTTCTTGTTCTTTTTTGTTTTTGTGTTTTCTGAATCCCTATTGCTTCCCACATCCCCCAACAGATGATGCTAGAAGCAGGTGGAAGCTAAGAGGAAGTAAAAACGGAATAAAGGAAGGAAGACGTACAATAAGAAAAAAAAAATAAAAAAAAAAGAAGAAGAAAACAGCGGAAACAAACGAGGACAATCGTCGCAATTAGAGTCTGCAAACAAGAGTTTCTGCCAAAGTACATAACATATAAGTTCTGCAGTGTGCAACTTGTTCCTTTAACACATCCCTTCTAGCCAATACCCTCTCCTCTCTATTATGATGCGATGGCCAGTGGTGCTACTGTAAGGAGGACAGCACTTTACTTCACACACGAGGATTGATTGATGTATTTTTATGTTTAAAGCTCTAGAATTTGGCTTTGACACCACATAGCATTTGGCATACAAACATGAAACTGAGAGATGAAAATTGAAGATATTATCATTGAACGTGATCATCATCGACATCGACATCATCATCTTCATCATCTTCATCTTACTTCTCATCCTGCTGCTACTGCTGCTTTTGCTGCCGCAACTACCACAACAACACAAGGGATTACATCGCTCTCACCGTCAGCATCAACAACTGTTAAGCGATCATCATCTGTAGCAATTAATGCGCCATTCCCGAAAAACCATAAAAATGAAACAACATGTACAAAAATGAGCGATGAGAACAATTCAATTAGTGCAACAGCAATAGCGATTAAGAATGGCCTAAATGGTGCTACCATTAATACTTCATCCATTTCATCATTGAGTGGCACATCAACTTTGCCTTTGTCATCGACATCATCATCCTCGACATCGACAGCGTCGTCATCTTTATTGGGTAGTGGAGGAGCTGCTATTGTGGCAGCAGTTACTGATAGAATTCACGTTAGTCGAGCTAATCCGAATAGTAATCATCACCATCATAATACAAGTCCAAGTACAAGTGTAAACAATGGAGCGGGAACAGCATCGACGACGACGACGGCGACGACGACGATATCCAGCCGGCATCATGTCAGTGGGATAACTAGAATAAAATCGGAGCCAGTGGAAAATAACGATGGCGGAGCAGATTATTCGATGTGTAAAAGTTCAATGACGAACGCAGGAGCAGCTGGTAGCGAAATTGTTGGCAGGATACCAACTTCGTCGTCGTCGGCTGCAACAGCTGGAGCGGAGAACACTAGATCATCGCAAGGCATCGGTGGAAGGTTGCAATTTTTTAAAGGTATCGTGCTTTTACATTTTCGTATTATATATTACATAAATGTACATATCTTAACATCTTGTTAATGCTTTTTGTATGTCAAACCGAAGTCGAAAATAGTTATCAGGAACCGGAACCGGAACCTGAATTATCGTATCGGAATTGCAGCATCCAATTGGCAATTGTGTTTAAGTCGATCAATTCTAATTTGATATTTGCTCTGTGCCACAGCTTATAAGTACTCGATTGGCTACATCATCCTTCTTGTGGATTATTTAGGTTTCGTCCAGAGTCTAGTTAGTTTATTTTTTTATCCAAAGAACTTCGACGCACTAACACAATAGCCTTCCCATCTATTCAATCATGAGTAAGGGATTTCTATTGAGAGGCCAACTTTCTTGGAAGAGCAAAAAGAGAAAAGTGTCTGTGTATTTAGACCTTGTCTTTTAGGCAGGCGTTTTTTTTTTTTTTTTTCAAAAAAGATTCGTGCTACATAATTTTCTACCTATATTGAAATATCGAGCCCTAACCGCAAGCATATCCTAAGCAACAAAGAGTACATTTTTACAGAAAATACTTGCCCAATTTCCACATTCAGTTATAATTAGGCTAATGGAATTGAACATTAACATGCAGTTTGCGGCTCTATTTAATTATCGTAAATAACAACACGAATGCTAGCTTTGAGAGCTTCACTAGACTGAGGGCCGTCGGCAATAAACCTTCCCTTTCACATGACCGTAAAGAAAGAAATCGCGTGGTGTTAAGTCCCGTGACATTAGCGCAACTCCTCCCAAAGCAGCAATGGTTTCACCACCTTTGTGGTAAGTTAGGAAAAAATGTTGCACACATCCATATATTCAAGATGCGACCATAAAAATCTTTTGATCATGGTTCTATAGATAAATCCATTTATACATAGTTACAGAAATAAGATTCACTGATACCTTCTGTTCAAAAACCACACCAAACAGTAACACGTTGCGGATAAAGAGACTTCTTGACAATTATTTTTGGATTTTCTAAACGCTGTTATTAATCACGCATTGAAGATGAAGATGTGCGATAAAACTCATAGGTGATACTAATATCACTCAAACAATGGACACCCTTGAACACCGACGTAAGCTCTCGTGTCTCACTCTGTTTTATCGCTATTTCCACCACCAGTGCTCCATAGGAATCGCCAGTAGCATTCCGCCCCTTCAAACCGTTAACCGTAACACCCGTCTCGCTATGAATGCTCATCAGTATACCCTCAAGCCACTTTCGGACGTACCCTAAAATATCGTGATTCGTTCTTAAGCTGTACAACTCGCTTATGGAATGCCCTGCCTAGCTCCTTCTTTCCTAGTCATTATAACCTTCAAACATTTAAAACCAACGTTCACCGGTACCTCAATTTCTATCTTCGCTGACTCTCCTTCGCCCGCGCTGTGTTCAAACATTTTAAGGGTACTTAAATCTTTTGAGCGCGCGCAAATTATAAAAAATAAGATGTGTCCCATCGAGACCGAAATGATTTTTCGGTTAAATTTTTGATAAATTTATGAATTCTAAAACTCAATTGACAAAGTTACGATGTTGGTGATGGCCTGCAGGCTTAAGTTTTTGCGTGAATGGAACTATATAAAATTCCGTGGAGTTTTGTTTGTGATATGTCCTTTCCTGAGGTCTGAAAAATCTGGGTTTTCGAATACACTACGAGCTACAGAAGCAATATTTTTAGCTGTTCTTGCTCGGCAGGTACGAGTTGGGTTGTTCACATCATGAACCTGTCCCTCAATAGCTTGCATTAGAGCTAAATTTTCTGAATCTTCTGAAAATGCTTCCTATCGTCCGAGAAAGCTTATACCTTTGCGAACTGTGTCAGCGATGTTGTTCACCATTTTTGCAGTGAATTTTAACAATTTTAAATTGTTGCTAAGGCGTGGATCATTCCATTTTTATTAATACAGGAATACCTCGATTTACGTCGCCAATTGGTTCCATCACTCCTGACGTAAATCGAAACAATATTAGTAAAACAGGTATTGTATTGTACATATACATAGAATATAAAATACTAACCTATTTTTGATTTATTTTTGAATATGTTGTTGAAAATGAATTAAAAGTTATTAACAGAAACTAATATTAAAGGTAATACATAATTAAAAGGAAAATTATATATGTGCATATGTGCATACATTCATAAATCTTCATCGCTTGATGAAAGTATCAGTGCGATTTGATCCTGCTGAGTGCGAGTAGTTGTAGACGTTGATCCCGATGGTTTAATTTTTTTTTTTATAATGAGCGCGCGCTCAAGGGGTTTTTGTACCCTTAAAATATTTGTAAACAGCGCGGGCGAAGGAAATTTAGGGTGGAAGAAAGGACAGGTACTGATGTACATTGTTTTTAAATGTTTGTAAGTTATAACGATCAGGAAACACAGAAATCGGCAGGGCACTCCATAAGCGAGTTGTACGGCTTAGGAAAGAATCACGATACTTTAGAGTACGTCCGAAAGTGGGCTTGAGGGTATACGGATGAGCATTCATAGAGAGACGGGTGTTACGGTTGAAAATTTTAATGGGCGGAATGCTACTGGCGACTTCAATGAAGCACTGGTGGTGGAAATAGCGATAAAACAAAGTGAGACAGGAGACATTACGTCGGTGTTCAAGGGTATCAATTGAATGACTGATATTAATATCACCAATGAGTTTTATCCCACGGTTTTGAATCCTATCTAGCAGGTGCAGAGATGTTTTAGGAGCACTTGACCAGATGTGGGCATTGTACTCCAATTTTGGGCCGATGGATGCCTTATATACTGTGGCCAGATCAGAGGGGGTAAAATATTTCTTACATCGCTTGAGGAGATGTAGACATTTCGCAGCATTTTGACGACATCGAATATGTGGTAATTCCAACGTACGTTGTCGCTGACACACATATCGATAATGGAAAGTTCATCGGTTTCGACGATGCAAGTGCCATTCATTTTCGAAGCATTAAATTCCCCTCGGTTGATAGTTCCCCAATTGTTTATGCTGTTAATATCGGAATTTAATGAGCTTAACATACGCTGCGGTTCCGTTCTACAGCCGAAGAACAGGGATGTGGGTCCGGGAACGAATATGAAAAGCAGAGAGTACTGTCGTCAGCAAAGGAATATATTGGATTAGAAGTAGCAGACAAGAGATCATTAATGAAAATTAAAAAGAGTGTCGGAGACAGAACGGAGCCCTGGGGCACACCATCATTTATCTTGTGAACATCCGACTTGAAACCATCCAAAACAACTTGAACTGAACGTTCCTAATCCATTGAAGAAGAGAGTCATCGATCCCAAAAGCACGCATTTTCGACAAAAGAACCTGATGCAAAACTCTGTCAAATGCCTTAGAAATATCAAGTGCACCATCTTGCTTTCGCCAGATTTATGTACGCTTTGGTTCCACTTTTCGGTGAGTCATGCCATCAGATCATCAGCGGATCTGTTGCTACGAAAGCCGTACTGTCGGTCATTAAGACGTTTTCGTGTTTCGAGATATTTCATTAGCGTTTCCATGACCTTGGAAACAAGGGACGTAAATGCAATGGGTCTGTAGGAGGAGATTGAAGAAGATTCGCCTTTTTTAGGGACGGGCTGGAAAAGTGTTGTTTTCCATCTGCTCGGAAAGAGTCCTAAAGAGTAGGATTAATGAAAAAGCTTACGCAGTGGTTTTGCCAGCGAGGAAGAACACCTCTTCAGAAGAAGGGGAGATATACCATCTGGACCAGCGGATTTATGTACACTCTGTATGACTCGAACTGCAATCAACTTCAGACTGCTATAATTTCCAAACCGTTCATGACAGCGAGCTCAAATTTTGAAACATGACAGCGAGCTCAAATTTTGACACATGACAGATAATTTTATTATTTATAAGCCTTTTAAACGATTTGCGTCTCAGTTGTGTTGAAAAGTTTTTATCCGCTTGGAATTCAAACGTGATAGTGTGATTGCTTTATATTTGGCTGGAAAACTACAAGTAGTTATCGTTAGAGCCCTCCAGCACCTCAACGTGAATAAATCATTTGTGTTTCGAACCATAGCTCGTTGCTGTGATACTGGTAGCGTTGTAAAACGCCATGGAGGTGGTCATAAAAAAACAGCAACATCGGCAGAAATGGTTAATAAAGTTAAGGATCGAATTGAGCGAAATCCGCGTCGAAGTGGAAGAAAAATGGCTCGTGAGCTCAACATATCGTTGGAATGGATGCAACACATACTGAAAAATGAGCTTGGGCTCAAGCCATTGAAGTTCCAAAAAGCACACGATCTTACACCGCAACAGAAAAAAGTTAGAGTCGAAATAGCGAAGGAGTTGCTACGCTTACAAGAAAGTGGTGAATTGCCGAATTAGGTTTTTTCCGATGAGTCGCCATTTGTTATCGAGCGATATGTCAACAAACAAAATGACCGAGTTAACTTGCCAGAGAGGTCCTTCGAAAATTTACACCTTCGGACGGCCACCAGAAAGCAGGCAGCACCGATGGTGATGGTTTGGGCCGCCATAACCGCCGATGGTCGCTCTCCGCTCGTATTTTTGGACCGTGGCGTGGAGTCAAAATTAATGCGATCGTATACCGTGAAACTGTCTAAGAGGCAGTATTGAAGCCTTGGGCAAACAATCATTTCGGTCGGACACCGTGGACATTTCAACAAGACTCGGCACCGTCTCACAAAGTGCGCATCAACCAAGATTGATTGCAAATTCTCCGGATGCAAATCCGATGGATTTCTCTGTCTGTGGTAATTTAAACGAAGGTTGGCACTAAAAAGTACCAAAGTTTGGACCACCTCAAACAAGCACTTCGCCGGGAATGGGCTAACATACCGCAGAGCCACTTGCGTGCAGCGTGCGATGCTTTCTTCGGCCGTCTCAAGGCCATTATTCGCGCCAAAGGTGGACATATTGAAAACTATTGATTGGTCTTGTAGGACCGAAAAAACAATTCTCTAACCCTGACAGCCTCTTTACAGATCGAGTCGTACCATGCCTTTTCTTTTGGTATCATACTCTTCATCCGACGAGGGATAAAGCATCTCATTCCAAAGAGAATAGTTTCTGTGATCATGTCAGCAGCGGCATCCACGTCGTTATCGAGGAAACATAACGACCAGTTAAAATTCCTAAAGAAGTTGTTAAGTTCGCTCCAATTGGCTTTCTTGTATTGCCATACGGTTCTTTTAGGAATCTCTTCTCTAACTGTGTGGTCGGTGTACAAGAAATTAGCTGATATGACAAAATGGTCCGACGAGCCTAGAGGGGAGAACATATCAACGCAGTACTTATCAGGGTGAGAAGTTAGAACGTCTGGTATTCGTGTGGGCTCATTTACAAGCTGGGTTAAATTATTTTCCGCAGGGAAAATTTCAACACACCGTCCTTCGGGCGTTGTCGAGTTTCGCGGGTTTGATGCGCTGTCTTCTCTGATGGTGGTTGCCTTTTCCATGTTTCCGAAGGATTTTTCTATAGCCTTCTAAATAAAAATTCTGCTTGGTAATCGCTTCCAATATAAGTCAGTTTCATGCACATTGAACACCTGCTGAGGACTAACCACCTGCTTCGACAATTTCATTAAGTATTTTTTTTTAATTTTCTGCTGCTTCATTATCGGCGCTTGCAGCTTATCCGCTCAACTTGACATTCTGAAGCATGTACCTCTTCTAAAATTTTTCAAACCGTCCCCGGCTAGCGTGAAAATCATTACCCTCTCCATGATCTTTAACAGTATTAAACATGCTCAGCGCTTTAGCCTGAATTATAAGCGTTGCAACCGGAAGTTTATTCTAGCTTAAGTTTTGTATCCGGGTATACAAAAGTTTTTCCATTCTTTCCATTACAGGAGGTCTACGTTTGGTTATAATTGGATCTCTCGTAGACACTCCTTTATTAGCACAAGTGCGTAACTTTTCTTTGTTGGCTTTTACACAACGGACAGTCGATGGAGGAAGTTCGAGAGATGTCACCACATTTTTCCCCTTTCTCTAAACGTTCTAAAATTTGCAATTTTAATTTTATTTCCAAAACATTTTTATTTTTTATCAGAACTTTTGGATTGTTCAGAAGATGGTCTTTTTGCGCTCATATTTGAATTGTTTATCCAGAAATTAATTTGCCTATAACATTACCTAAGGACTGAAACGAATAAAATTTGGAAACTTTAAAGTAAAAAAAAAAAAATATACTCGTATTTTCATAATTCATGTAAATTTTTTTTATTTGCTTTAAAACTCTGTTTTTATTAAATTCATTCACAATTACAAAAAAAAAAAAATTATTTGGTTTCCCATCTTTCCTCAACTTCTTTCCAATGTCCTTCATAAGGTTGGTGACAGTTACATCCGTGATCTTTTTGGACGCTCTTTTCCTTTTAGCACTAAAATCTTTTACGTCCTTTGCACACTGCTCACTTTTCCTCAATTTGGCTTTGACCAAAGCCCAATATCTTTCAATGGGACGGCACTGTGGAACATTGGGTGAATTCATTTCTTTTGGGACAAAGTCGACATTTTTAGCAACAAGAAATCTCAACGTCGCATAAGAATAGTGAGCTGAAGCTAAATCTGGCCAAAATAATGTTGAATCCTCGTGTTTGTTTAAGAAAGGAATCAACCGTTTTTTTAGGCACTCGTTAATGTACACTTCTCCGTTAATTGTTCCCGTTGTATTAATAAACGATGAGCTTCTGTGTTCACATTGGCAAATGGCCTGCCAAACGAGATATTTTGACCCGAATTTTTCCATCCCAATCGATGTTGTTGATTGCGGAAGAATCTCAGCTTCAACCGAGTTGTAAAACTGCGCATCTGGAAGAGTAGTAAAGTCGGCTTTGACATAAGTTTCGTCATCCAAAACCAAGCACGCTTTCTTGTTGCCGATCAACTCGTATAGCTTTCGAGCTCATGTTTTTATGACTTTTTTTTGCTTTTTTGTAACTGTTGGTATTTTTTGTTTTTTTCGTGTTTTTAGACCGTTACGTTTGTTAGATCTTTGCACCATTGTTTGGTTGGTATTACATTTCCGAGCAACATCTCTAGATGACATAGTCCGGTTTTTTACGATGGTACCCACTATTTTCCTGTCCAAATTTGTATCATGTGCTCCACTTTTCTGTTTTCGCTTAACTGTCAACGTCTCCAAATATCGATTAATAACAGAATCCACTGTACTGCGTGCTATGTTTAAATTTTTTGCGATGAAATGGTTTGGACGCGAAGTATTTTCGAGCCATTTGTCGATGATCTTTTTACGGCGTTCCTCTTGACTCATATTTTATAAATATTTTAAACCGCACCGAACTAAAATCAATAACAAACTGAGACTAGAGAATATACAGGCTAATTTGGGTACAAAATGGGATTGCAATTTTTACGCATTGGAAGTATAGCCCATATTAAAATTTACAGATTTTATTCGTTTCAGTCCTTATATTAAATATGAAATATTGGCTTTATACATACGTACCAAAGCGGGTTACCAAAATATATTTTTGATTATTCGCAAATTTGTTGTAGTTCAAACGTTTACACAATTTTTAAAATAAAACTTAGAAATCTTAATTATTTATATGTGAACTCTGAACAAAACAAACTGCGACAACTAAAAAAATATAATGAGTAGGTGCATCTGTATTTAAAAAAAAACCGTTAAAAAATTCAATTCAAAATATGGTATGACGTAAATAGAGGTAATAGTGACGTAAATAGAAGTAATAGTGACGTAAATAGAGGTACTTTTTTTTTACTTTTTTTGATGACGTAAATCGAGGTATGTCCTGAACAAACTGCAATAACTAAAAAAATATAACGAGTAGGTGTATGCATCTGTATTTAATTTCTGAACTAAAATGCACAGCATACTCAAATAAAAAAAAACGTTAAAAAAATCAACTCAAAATATGACGTAAATTGAGGTAATAGTGACGTAAATAGAGATAATTTCTTTACTTTTTTTGTCGACATAAGTCGAAATAACGTAAATTGAAACGTTAATCGAGGTATTCCTGTAGTGTTGTTTTTACTAGTTTTATTTTAACAGAAGTCAAAATAAACATAACAATATGTTGCTTAGGATATTGTTTTCAGAAAAGGGTGTTCCATGAAACGTACACATATGTGAGTGAGCCGTAACTTTGGTTTTTGACAAACTTCAGGACTGTCTATTGTCGTATTTTGATAGTTTGGTGCAATACAATGTTAACCATAGCGTCACCAGTGACAACATTTCGTGCTTTACGAGAAATTTTCATTGTCGATAGGAGACAAAATAATCGAACAATTACTCGAAATGCGCAAGGCTTTGAAGAAAAACACTCCTCTCGAGATGCGTCCGCATCCACGTAAAGTGTGTACTCCTGCGAAAATTGCAGCCGTCAGTTGCCATGTTTGTCAAAATCCAAATGTGTCTACTCGAATGGATTAGAGGAACATGTACAGGATGCGCCAGGTTTTATGTCGTTATGTAAACATTTTGTTGAGCACGGGACAGTGCGACAATCCAATGAACTGGTTGAAGCGGGAAGAGAGAGTGTTGCCGAGAACTCACATGCGTCGTATCGTCACCACGCTCAGAATTTTGGCGTGAATGGAACTACCTTGCGGAGCATTTTGAAAGATGATTTGCATTTGTTTCCGTATAAAGTGCAATTTACTCAAAGAATATGGCCAAACAGCCGCTCGAATGGTTAAAATTAAACCTGATTTTTGGAAGTAAATTTTAATGACCGATGAGGCCCATTTCCCACTCTCTGGCGCCGTTAACAAGCAAAATTGCCGCATTTTAGGAACGTGAACACACGAGGTCCATGAAACACCATTTCATGACCAAAAAGTGGCTGTTCGGGCCGGCGTTTCGGCCAAAACCTTCATTTTTCCACTTTTCTTCAGAGAAGGCGAAACAGTCGATGCGATATCATTGAATTAACATATATCTGCCCACAAATGTGTAAAAAAGCGATGCCACACTGCAAATCAAACATTGCAGTTTCTGCAACGAAAATTCTCTGGACGTGTGCTGTCAAAAAAATGGCGACATTGACTGGCCATCCAGATCTCCAGATTTGACCCCTCCGGACTTCTTTTTGTGGGGTTATTTGAAAAGCAAAATGTAGGCCAGCAGACCTCAGACCATTGACGAGCCGTGCCGGAATCATCGCTATACCACCCAAGATGCTCGAAAAAGTGATGGAAAACGCAGCAAAAGGGGCACATTTTGTTTTGGTCAATAAAGGCGGCCGCTTGATTGATGTTGTATTCAAAAACTAGTCCAAATAAATTGTAAAGGACCAAATTAAATAAAAACACCTCATATATTGAAATCGGTTGTTTTGGTTTTTTTAAAGTTACACAATATTCACATACGGAGATAAAAGATGGCGGCACTAAATGATATCCGTTAAGCCAAACAATCAATTTTTTGGAGAGGAAATTCGAAATGGACCCGTGAGTTTGCCTGTAAGATCGAGTGATCTAAAGCCATGTGATATACTTTTTTAGGGTTTTCTGAAGGACCGAGTTAATGCCAATGATCCCCGAACTACTGATTAAAAAAACAATATTCGGGCCGGTATCCGTCTGATTACATAAGAAACGTGCCAAAATCGAATCAACAATTTCAGTCATCTTTTGATTGTCCTTAAATCGGGATTGCATCCATACCCGAAGTTTTGTTTCACGTATGACTCTATTGAATCAAACTTTCGAACTAAATAAACGATACAGCTCATGTCATACATCTCATAATCAGTTGCTGCAACAATACTTTTTGACCTTTCCCGATCTTATCCAAATTTTAACAAATTTTGTGGTACTGCGAAACCGTTTTCCAGTCTTTAACGTCTAGATGATTCATCACTATGGATGCATAGAATGTAGAGTTAATTCTTGCATTAGAGTTCAAAGTGGGCAGCTCCGAATCTGCCTGTGTTGCATTATTTCGGGGAAACGACTTAATCGTTCCATTCAAATAGAATCCACAGTCGTCTTTTATGTGTTCGGGTTAAGACTAAAGAAATTTGTATATTGGTTTGTAGAGGAGTTTTTCAAAAAATGCTCAACATAGCCATCATTGCTTTTTATTCGTCATTTTTCTTTTGAAAGTCCCGACTTCGATGTTTCGTATCGTTTTGCTCTTGTAGTAGCACCCAATTTCTACGTCCGAATAATATTTCAGCTGATGCCAACATTCATTTTGTGTGCAGCTGGATCATTGTTTGAGCATCGAGATTCCGGGTGAAGAGCAGTTTCATCATGCGCATTTCATTGTTAATGAAAATGGAGCTTCGTCATTGAAATAATTTTGTTCCACTCCATATTTTTGTAACGTTGAGTCAACTCAATCCTTTTTTTTAAATGTGTTTTTTGCTTAAGAAAGGCTTGTCAGTGACGGTTTTGTAATTAATATCTTCTTCCTGGATAATCTTCTGATTTCTGACAGAAACCTCGTGATCTTTGTTCAATACCATTTGCCTTAATTTTTTCTCTGGCTAAACTTTTTGTGTTGTTTTTAATTATTTTAGTCAGTTTGTTTTCAAGGGTATTTGTTGTTTTCTTTTCGTTGGAATAAATCGCCAACGTTTCCAAGTTCGTTAATTTCTTTAACCTACTACCTCAAAAATTTTTTTGACTTTCGGAGATACTGCAGTTGTAACAGATAACTTTAGTCCCTGTGTATGAGCAACAAAAAACACAGCTTCGTGTAGCTTTCAACAATGAGATACAATCGAAATAAAATTTGAATCGGCATTAAAGGGAGGACTATTTCTAACAGAAAACCAAAAAATTGTTTCGTCTGGCTCTTTTAGTTGCTTTGGATGTTTTTGCAAACACACTGTAATAGAGCAAATTTGAATTCATCTCCGTTTTCCGTCGCTTTTTCCCGATAAAAAGAAACCTGATGTCCTGTCTATGTCTCCTCGGGCATGTTTTCATGTGACTATGGGTGAAGTCATAAATGTAAAAAACTGGAAAACATTAATGAACACAACTTCTGCAGCATTGGTGTCGCAGCTTTACAGCTGTCAAAATTGTGTCCATAAATGTATTACAAACATTTTAGTTGTTAATGAATGCCGAAGACGCGGAAATTAAATAAAAATACAATGCCTAAAAAGCTTCTTTTGATAATTTTGTGTATCTAACCAGTTTAGATAAACTGCTTTTTTTTCTCCTGCTGCAAATATTCAACGGAAAACTTTTAAGTTTAGATCGTAATTGCTCGTTAAGTTAAGGTAAGGTAAGTGAGAGGGGTATCGTTCGACGTGCGTGATTTTCGGATTTGGTATTTGCAATGAATCACTGGTCGGGAGCACACCGCGCATGGTTCGTGCGCATCACGCGTTTCGACGAGTAAGTGATGGGCCGAGCCGCAACTTATATGGTCGTGGGTTCAAAAGTTTAGACAAGAGGGGACAACGGTTAACCAAAATCTTCCGGGATCATCAACGTTAGCAGCGGCGACAGAGCTTCTGGCTCAATTTCGACGCAAAATTATGCGGGTAAATCGATAAGGAAGATTGCGGCCTATACTGATAAAAAAATCAATAATGAAAAAGAAACTAAAGTTTTACCCATAGAAGGTGAATATCATGCAGTTTCTTAGCGAAAATGATTATTCTTTACGAGAAACCTTAGCGAGAATGATGCTGGAACGTTTTCGAACAGCACGAGCGCATTTTCATATCGATGGCTGTGTTAATAAACAGAACATGAAATACTGGTGCTGCGACAACCCTAGGGAACACCATCAAAAACGTTTGGATTGTTCAAAAACGACAGTGCCCGAGCAATTATTGGCCCTTATTTTTTTTAACCAGCGAGAGACAGTTACTGCTTACGTGTAATTACCGAAAGATCGACGAGTTTTCGGTACCGCAACTACATCTGTTTGCCGGGTTCAACAAAAGAACACAATTTCAGTAAGACGGAGTCACCCCAATATTTCCCAATAAATTAATCAGCAAGTACGGAGACATACCATGTGCACCTCGGTCCATAGACCTTACACCGTGCGATTTTTTTTTATGGGGATACCTTAAGTCAAGGGTTTACAGTAACAATCCCCGAATAATTCAGGCCCTTCGAGAAAATATCCGCCATGAAGTTCTTGCGATTGAACCAACGCTTTGCTTTCGCGTGTTCACAAATTTTAGAGTCCGATAGCAAGAGTATGGCTGAGTTCGTAAACGTCAAAAAAATGCGCATCGCGTAATCATCACTGCTTATGTGATGCGATGTAATGATTTTTTGATGTTGCGATACATCATAATGCTTTCATTTTGTTGACGTTCTTGAACTGCTAATTGTTTTGTGTGCCTATTGTTTTGTTTTTGTCTTTTCAGCCTAATGTTGAAACCAATAAAAACACTAAATGTATATGATTTATATTGCAATATTTATTAAAAAAAGAAACTGAAAAATAAACCACAGTTGGTTACAATTCATTGCGTTTAAAATTAGGTTTAAATTCAGTCAGTATATACATATGTACATACTTCGTATCAGATAAAATTTTTCAAATTTGTTCAATTTGTTAATTACTCCATATCAAGAAGTGTTTTGAGATATAATTTAGTGTCACGCATTTCATTAACCCTTTCCTTGTCCACTTTGACACGTTCATGTTCTATTTTTATAAGCTCATTCAAGGATGCCCTGTCTTTCTCAGCCTCAGACCTGAGAAACTCTAAGGTTGCTTTTTTTTTCTTTTTCTTTGGGAGTAATTTGACGGATTTTGTTTGTAACTCTGGATGATGCTGAACAAGTTGTGGAGCAGTCGCCTCCTCTACATCATCTTCGGCGTCATCTAGTGTTCTAATCAAATTCTCATCAGGAACTGAAATCGAATACCTTTTTCCATAATATTCGTCGAGCAAATCAAAGTACTCCCAGTGGTAGCCTCTCCCGACGATTTGTTCCTGACTTTGATCCTTTTATAAGTTACCATTATGTTGAGAAATTTTCTTACAATGGAAATTTAGGGATTTTTTTTCCTCTTTTTGGACACGAATTCTTGTTCGAAAGCTAGTCTCGTTTGTATCAATATTTTTGTGCTCAGATGGTTCCATTTCTTCCTGAAAAATTAAATGTATATACGTAGATAGTATAACAATAAATTAAATTTAATATACATAATATGTAACTTACGAATTCGGCGAAGCCTCCATTTTTTGGCGTGAACATATATCAAATGTCAAATTTCATCGCATCACGATAATCTATGATGCCCTGGTTGCTTTTTTTGCGCAGCGGTTGCTTTCCTGTTGCATTTTAGAGCGCGATGCATCGCATCATTACCACATGTTTGTAATTAAGAACACTTGACGATGCAGTACTGCGCTGATACTGCGATTATGAACTCAGCCTATGTTGTCAGGAATGGACGGCATTTAGACGATATTGTTTTTAAACATAAAATCCGCATTGTCAAACTCCGTTTTGTAAAAATAAAATATGAGAATAACGTTGTAGTTTTCTATTTTTTGTTGTATTTAATATTAAACTTGAAAATTTTCCGCGGGGCACACTTTATAATCCGCTTTCATCATTAAAAGTATGGAAATTAATAGTTCAATTTCGGCTGAAGTCCAAATCTTGAATTCGCAATCTTCCTTTTTCTTTTTCTAAATTTCAAAACTGCTACTTAGATTTTTGTTGTCCTCTAGGAAGGTTGTGTTCGCAGCAAAATAAGAATTCCTTCAAAAGGGGAATCGCGATTGGAAAAGAATGTAGGGGTCTTTTGCTATTAAAGCCTTGAAGCATTCTTTTTGTTGCTTCATGTACGTTCATACCAATGATTTTCTATAAATTTAATAGCGCAATTATTTCCAAAGTTTTTGTTTAGACAAAGATTAGACAGACTTTTTCGGAGCAAATCTTATTTTATTCTTAGGCAACGGTTTTGCCAATATCGGTTCTAATGATCGATACTCCTGCGAATACGTGCACTCTTAATGGGGTTACATTTTGATAGACCCACTGACATCCAGACGTTTTGAACTCCCTCGTTATTTAACTTTTACATGCGCCTTGTAAATCCAGATTTAAACTTTCCACTGTGTACGATGGAGTCGTCGTATAAAGCGAAATTTTTGCTGCTCAGCAAATCGATATGCAATATAGTGATTGCAGTTCTCCTTATCGTTTACAATTGAACCCAACTGTTTCAACTTACGCGGAGGCGTAAGTACATACTTTATGATGGAAACACCTTCCACTTTTGTACTTCATCGTTCATGGTGAACAAATTGTTTCAGTTTCATTTTGGACAGTATATGATTTCTTTAATATGCACAACGTCAAAAAAATATGAATCCGAAAGGGACAACAAAATCACTTACAATCAATGACTTTACTGGTAAGCTTATAAAAAATAGAAACAGAACGCGCAATGGAATAAAAGTTAAACAAATCTGGGAATTGCTATTCCAGGTGATTTGCGCTTTAACAGAATTGTTTTGTTTACAGCTTATTGATTTTAGTGTTTTTGACAAAATCTATAAAAAAGCATGAGAAGGTCACTGTTTGATTACCGAACGGGTAACAATTTTAGCTCTTCGTAAGAAAAAGTAAGGAAAAGTGTAAGCGCCATTTCAGAAATTGTTGGATGATATTCGACGCTTTGAAGCACAAAAGCAGCTAAAAAGAAGAGGACGAAAGCTAACACCGAGAGACAAAAAAAAGTCATCAGCCAAGATGTTAACCGAAACCTCAAAGAAATCGAAGAAATGAAATCTGACAGGTTTAAAGTAATGCCAAACAGCTATTAGCTGAATTGAAGGCCGCAAAGGATGCTGTTCGAAGCTGTGAAAAAACCCTATTCACCAATGCGGAGGGAATTAATAAATGTTTGAAAAACGATTTTCACCAATTATTGAATGTACAAATTGTTTGAGAGAACGATATAACCACAAGAATGTTCACTTTTAGTTAACCAAGAATTAATCCACCATCTTAGTATTGAACATGATAACAACATTGACGATTTGAAAAAAAAACGACCTCATTTGGCCAAGAAAAAAGTTCTTTTCCACCAAGACAATGCAAGGGTGCACACCTGTGCAGTTGCCATGGCAAAAATCCATGAATTGGGCTATGAATTGCTCCCTCATCCACCCTATTCTCCAGATTTGGCTCCGAGCGACTACTTCTTGTTCTCAAACCTGAAGAAATGGCTTGGTGGAAAAAGATTTGACTCCAATGATGAAGTCATCTCGTCATTTTGAGGACCTCGACAAATCATTTTTTTTGGAAGGGATAAAAAAATTGGAGAAGCGTTGGACAAAGTGTATAGAGCTCAACTGAGACTACGTTGAAAAATAAAATTATTTTTTTATCAAAAAATCTGTTTTAATCCAAAAGTCACGGACTTATTGACCCGCCATCGTATGATCCTCCGAACACTAATGCACCGGTTGTTGGTTAGAAAATGCACATATGACTTTCTCGATTTTGTGCTAGAACAGGTGGTGCATTGAGCAGGTGTTAATACAAGCGAGCCTTATGTCAAACAAATCTGCCCAGCTGTTGAGATGCGCAGATGACATCATTGATTTCTCCCATTGAGGATTTTTCGGCAATCGAACAACAGACGAAACGACTTGTTTTAAGAATAAATGAAAACAAAACCATGTGCATGTTGGCAACAAAGGGGGACCTGTGCCCGATCTAGAATTAAATTTCATTGACGTTAACTTCGCCGTAGTTTGGGGATGGCATTCTTCTAAAGATTCGAGGAAACCACTATCACCTTGGTTAAGCGAAATAAAGACGCTCAACTCGGAAGGCGAAATCAATGCATGCTACAGAATGATGAGTGCCGGGGGATAAGTAGAGAAGGAGAACCGATATTTAAAGTCTTTCGAGCACGTGAAATGAATAAGTAAATCGAATAGTTCAACTATGTGATGTAAAGTTCGTCTGCGTCGAGTTTCCTCTTGCGTTGCCACTGAGCACTAAACATTCCCTTTCAAATCAATTTTCTAAGAAATTTTGTTATCTGACAAGCACGCGTTCCGACTTTGCCGCAAAACCGAGAATGAGATATGGTTTTTCGTGGAATTATTTTCTTACCACATTCATATTTAGTGTACTGGGATTTATTTTTCAAACGTAACACTATCGGCAATAGTTTTGCGAATTGGATAGCTGCGAGGTAGAGCTCTTAGTATGTCGGCTACAATTGATCCCTTGGCATATACAATAACATATGTAATTGCTTCATTGGTTGTTCTTTTCTGTGTTGAAAAACAAAGTGCGTAAAGATTTAATTTAATTTTTCCGAATTCCTTTTAATTGCTTCTATAGAAAATGTTTCCAATTCAGGTTTTTGTGAAAAAAATTATTTGAATTGTGCATGGAAGCGATTTGAGGGTTAGGTTAAGCTCGGTTTAGTTGAATTAGGAAGGTCGGACTTGCTTCATTATTTCATAATTTACTTGGAAAAACATTCACTATCAGGAACTTTACCTGCGTTACGTTTTTGCACAACTAAATTTCCATTTCTAAATCTTGTTATTCATTTCGGATTTAACTATATCAAGATGCCCCTTATATAAATAATATCATATTCAACAAAAACTGGTTGTTTTAGTATGCACTCTGTACGCTAAAATGCAAAAAAAAATCGCACTCAAGTAAAACAGAAAATTTTGACTTTGACCTGGTGACCTCTGACCCCTGAAAGGGTGGAGATTACTTGTTTTTATTCGTAGCAGGTAGTGTAACGCGATGGTCGTGTTATTCCAGGAACAGTTTTTTTTTTAATAATTATAATATATACAGGGTATCTCCTAATTCGTCCACGATAATTTGGGAAATGATTCCTGGGTATATTCTATGAAAAAAATCGTTCAACAGTAAGGGTCTATCGCCAATGTTGACAGCATTTATCGAGAATTTAAGAAAAGGCTTACTTTCATGTTAACGGAAATTGCTCTGTTAGTACTAATGGTAAACACTTCGTGTAGGACCTTGGTTTTATTAGAAATACTAGCCTTTGTAAAGACGTTTAAATAAAGTTGATATCTTGTTTGAGTCTTTAGATATTCAATTTCTAAGCCTGTTCCATTTTCATTACCCATGCTAATTTTTGACTGCCTAATTAATATAACATTTTACAAGTTTTTTCTTATGAAAGTAACAATAGCAAAAAAAAATTAACATCACCAAGTTTGCACAAAAACCCATAGATTTTATGATACTTGTGAAAACATGCAGCAGGTAAGAAAGGAATTTATGATTTTTTACCAACGTTTCTAACAACAGTCGACAATACTCTTAAGAGTGTTTTCGAAAATTGACCAAGCAAAAATGGTATAAAAGATTAGGAAAAAAAATTAATTCATCAGTTTAATTTTTTATGTTAAGGTTACAGTTGCTTACAAACGCCATTTGAAATGTCTGCATTTACAAACCAAGAATACGCAGACATTATTTACGTTTATGGGCCATGCAATGGAAAGATACCATGAATTTTATCCTAACCGACGGTTTCCTAATAAAAGAGTATTTATAAATACGTATCGAAGGCTTAGAGAAACGGGATCAGTTTCGAATACACGACCGAATGCAGGACCTCCACAAGTAAGAAGGATTTCGGCTGATGAAAGAATACTGGATGCTGTTACAACTGATCCATCAATCAGCATCAGACGCTTAGCTTTGCAATTCAATGTTTCCAGACATAAAATTTCTAATGTACTGCATGGAGAAAATCTTTATGTATATTACCATACTATGCAAGAACTGCTTCCCGATGATTTGAAAAAGAGACTTGAGTTTTCCAGCTGGTTGCTGGAACGGAGCTTGGATGACAACGATTTACATCTCAATTTACAGAGATGGGATCACAAATTTTCATAATCTTCATGCGTGGGCTGCGGACAATCCACATACAAGGAGACGTAAATCATTTCAACACAAATTCAGCGTCAATATGTGGGCAGGTGTACTTGGAAACAAGTTAATCGGCTACTTCAAACTACCACCTAGGCTGAATTCTACAAACTATCTGGAATCTTTGCGAAATGATTTACGAGAACTATTGGAGGACATTCCACTGATTCTGTTTCCGGACTAATGGAGTGAATTTAGCCCCGTTTTTCTTTGTAACTTTGAACGTGGAAAAAGAATTAGTTAAAATCGATTAAAAACACCAGAAAGATTGAAAAAAATACCAAAATAACAGTGGACAATTCATTGTTTCCTTACGGTCTTAGCACGATGGCAAGATGCGGAATCGTCCTAAAAAGGGGCATTCGTGTGGTACTGGGTAATTTCCTGTATAGAGGGAACCACTCCATTTTCTATAACCTCTTTGTATTTCAAAGCATTTGTGGATCCATCCACTATCAACAGAGTTCCAACTCCAACGGCAGTTATAATCCCCAAACCATGACACCCTTATACTGGGAGCATCCCGAAATCTCCCGTTCCAAAATCCCCGTGCTCTAAAATCCCCTGTTTTGAATTCACACATTTGCCCATAATCCTCCGTTTCAAAATATCCTGCATCAAAATCCCTCGATCCGAAATCCCCTGTTTCCAAAATTGAAATCCCCCGTTTTTTCTTTTTGGAAATTGTGATTAGGTGTTATAGAAAAAATATCTTGTTTTGTTGTTTTATACGTATTTAGTAATTCAGGTTTATGTGTTTATACACATGTTAAAAAAACAAAGTAATTTAAAAAAAAAACAATGTAGCAATTATGTGTTCTTACACAGTCCATACATATATATATAGATAGATAAATTTATCATTATTACGACTAAGCGCAATGTTGTGCGCAATTGCCTTCAGGAAGTCTGCTTTTTCAGATGATTCTAGATTTTTAATTAGCTTTTTTAACTTTTGCGCTTTATTTCCAGTGATCGTCTTTTCTTTATTCCTTGCCATGGAAGCAATATTGTTTCTTACAAAAATATACTCCAGGGCTAATTCTTGAATGATTTTATAAAGCCCAATATGGGGCTTTCCAATCAAAACTTGGAAACGTCTATGCCAAGCTTCCACGTTGTTTTGTGCTCTCGGAAAGACGTGAGAATCTGCAATGGACCAAAACTGCGGAGCGTATTTTAGCTTTGATTGTTTTCGGCCAATTGTGCAGCCGTTATTTTTATTTATGCATATCCTGTCGCTCTTTTACAGGATTGCTATTTATGATAGTATGTAGAAGTTACTGTTCTCCTGATTTTTTCTTCTTCTTCTGATTACTGTTCTACTGATTTTTTCCCGAGGGTTTTTGACAGGGGATTTTGGAACAGGGGATTATGGAAAAGGGATTTTGGAAAAGATTATATCGTAACCAACCCCCTTATACTTCTTCGGACGAGCTGCAACACATTCTTCCTTCAACCGTTGTCCAAACCGACGTCGAATTGTGGTCTTTCCATCTGAAAATTCCAGGTTAAATTTGGTCTGAGCGGATAAGATGACCTTTTGCCAGTCAGCTCTGGTCCAATTCTGCGTTTTTTTTTTCTGTCCATTCCAGACGGCGTTAGAAGAACTTTTTTTATCGTTCGGTAGGCAAACACACCGCAAATGTTAAGCCGTCTTTGAACTGTTGCACCGTATATGTCTATGCCGATGGTTTCCGCAGTATTTCGCCTTACATGTGGCGTAGTAATGAACTGGTTCCTCAACGTTGTCCTCTTTATTTTGTGGTCGATTCTTAGAGTAGTGTATCTTTTTCGACCGCTTCCACCTTTCCACCCTAAAACAGCACTGTTTGTGCTGTCCAATAATTACAAACACAACTACTTTAATATAATTTTTAGTTTTTCATTCAGTTGGAAAGATCAAGATTCTTTTTCTCTCTCCTGGGCATGGCTCTGGGCGTAGTTGACTAGGCATTAGCCACTTGTCTTAGCAACAATTAACTTCGTCGTGTATAATTTAAATTTTGGGTTTTTATTATACAACCGCTTTGTTGGTTCTTTTTTAAAAACCGTTTTATCGTCGACTCATTGAATGCTAATCGACGAGAAATTTCTCACAACGATTCATTTTCCTCCTTAAAAGCAAGAGTTTCACTCTTTTCAAATTTTGGTAGCTGCCTCCTGTCCACCGCGCACTCTTCACTTCACATTCAAAACATGATTAAAAAATCAGGGCGACTTCGAAAACAATGAATCCTCGAACTAAAATAACTGCTAAGGATCCTAATTACTCGATAATGGAAGGGTTTTTCTCGTTTTTTTTTTTGCAAGGTGCAAGTTTTTATACGAATGAATGCCCTTTTCTACAGTATTTTGAAATATTTGTCCAATCTACTACCAGCTTTCTTTTATCTTGTGCAAACGAATAAAACAAAAACTAGATATTTAGTAACCACGAGATGAGGTAGTTGTTAGAAGTTAAAAGTAAAGTAGATTTCTGAAAGATCCATCTAATTCAATAGCATGACCATTATACGAGGCTAGTCCCAGAAGTACCCGACCTGACGTATAGATGGCGGTTTTTGTTTAAAAAGAATGGCAATTGTAGAAAGTACCAACCTCATAAAGCTTAATTTTGAAATTTGTCGACGCTATGTTGTTTAGTACTTGTTCGGCAGCCATCAATAGTGAACGCTCTCAATGAATTTTTAAATATGGAAAAAAATCCTCATCGTTATGTGATACTCGTACAATACGTTTATTTGAAAGGCCTCAATGTAACCAACATCAAAACGGAACTGGATTCTACTCTGGGGGAGTCTGCTCGTTCGTTTACCACAATAAAATATTTAAGCGAGGCCGTACGAGTTGCTAAGACGAACATCGCAGTGGTCGACCAAATGAGGTGAGTTCATCAGAAATGTTGGAAAAATCCACGAAATGGTATTGTATGACCGTCGATTGGAAGAGCGTGAACTATCAGATATGGTAGGCATTTCAAAAAGCTCTGTACATCGCATGTTGACTGAAAAATTGGACATGAGAAAGATGTGCGAAAGATGAGTGTCGCAATTACTCACAATGGAACAAAAACAGCGTCGTGAGGATGTTTCATTCCAGTGTTTGGCGAAATTTCTCAGCAATAAAGACGAGTTTGTGCATCGATTCATAACCATGGATGAAACATGGGTCCATCGCTTTACTTCAGTTTGACGAAGGAACAGCCAAAACAATTGACTCCAAGGGGAGAATCTTCTTCAAATAAGGCGAATAGTTCCATCTGCAAGCAAGGTCATGGCGTCAGTTTTTTGGGATGCGTGTGGGATAATTTTCATTGATTATATTCGGAAAGGAAAAAAAAAAATCAACGGCGTGCATTACGCGAACTTAATTGCAGCGTTTGAAAGATGAAATCAGGAAAAAAACGGCCGCATTTGAGGAAAAAAGTTTCGTTTCAAGACAATGCACCTGTTCACTTATCCGTCGTCGAAATGGCCAAAATCAATGAGTTAAAGTTCGAATTGCTTCCTCATGCACCGTATTCGCCAGATTTAGCCCCTTTGGATTATTTTCTATTTCCGAACTTGAAAAAATGGCTCGGTGATAAAAGATTTGCCAACCGCAGTAACAGTGGAATCTGCGGTTGATGGCTATTTTCATGAACTCGACGATTCTCACTATAAACAGGGTATCGAAGCTTTGAACATCGCTGGAAAAAGTGTATTGACCTAAAAGAAGACTACCTAGAGAAATAAAGATATTTTTTCCTAAATATTTAGTGTTTTCTTTGTTAGGTCGGGTACTTCGGGGTCTACCCTCGTACTTACATAATACGACACGTCTACGGGATATCTTGTTGTGCAAGACCACCCGTCTGTTAGATTGCCAATAGCTGAGGATGTAAATAAAATGTTCGAAGGAAATGAAGAAATTTTAAATATAACATCACGAGCATTTAGGGTTGTTGCGCAATAATGCGATCTATAGCTTCGTAATATTACATTAGTTAAGATGATTTGTTCCTATTATAACACACCCACGCCTAAGATATGCCTTTGTATTGGACATTTTCCAACAAAGTCTACAACATTTTCTCTCTCTTTCAAGATACATAAAGTGCAAAACACTGGTAAGTCGTCTCTGTGTGGAACATATTGTACCATCGTCAAGCCATAAAGGCTCAGTTTGTAAGGTTGCAGTTTGACATGATATACATGGTGTATATTGCTATACACCAGATTAGATCAAGCTCCAATAGGTCCTTATACCATCCTGTTTTGGCTTGAATTGCATTTAGGGCCACATTTGTTGGAGGTCGCGTATACTCATCCTCAAAACTTTTAGTATTGTACATTTTTAGTCCACATGCAATTTCATGTTTCAAAAACTAGAGGATAAGCTTGTTTCTATCATACTACTCGTATATTATAAAGCGTGACCAGATAAGAACGATAGGGGAAAAAATGAAATATAGCAACAACGGTGTGAGATATAAAATTGATTCTAGCTTTATTTTGAAGCTACGTTTATGCCATTATATGTGGAATAGCACATCATTCAAATGGCCGCCACGGCTTTGTTGGCAGTACTTCAAGGGACGGTCCGATTTTTGATGACTGGGTCCAATACGTGCGGCGTTATTCTGGCAATAGCGTGTCGAATGTTGCCCTCGAGCTCGTCCAAAGTGGTTGGCTTGGACTTAACGTAGACCCAGAGAAACTAATCGAGTGGTGTCAAATCGCATGATCGCATGACCACAGAAAGTCGGTTAACATCGCTCTATATCTGAGACCATTGACGTGAAACATAAAACGATGCATGATGACATGGCAAACCTTACTGAATATTTTGACAGCTGGATGTAATTGGAAGGACATAACAATTGGAAATACTATCATTGCTATCTGGTCACCCGTTATTAAGAAAACATGAGAAGAATATATAACAAAATCAGATTTTATAGATAGCGAAATAAAATAACAGTAAAGATAACGTTCTGGAGAAGTTCAGTCGAGCTAGATCACATACATATGTACCATCCGAAGTGTGGAGGAAAATTGTAAATCTTTTATGTAAATAACTATTGTCATTTTATTCTGAAAAATAACAAGAAGAGATATTGAAGGCCAAACCAGCGGATTAAGCTTTATTGTTTTACTGTATAAAAGCATCACGGAAAACTGTAATAATTTTCCATCGGCGAAACTAGACAATCCGATTTTGTGGTAGGCAAGCCGACGCGGGATATAATTCGAAGCTAACGGATAATGATGTAAGATTTCACGAAATTTTCGATACAGCCCACAAAGATCCTGTCAAAGAGTCAACATCTTATAAAGTACTGGAGACGTATGCTACCCTCCCAAGCAAAAAAGACATAAACACTAAAAGTCAGCATGAAATATCATGAATCAATGACCCCTGTTTTTCTGTTTCCACAGGGAAATGACTCAAATCAACAATTGCACCGGAATGGAACGAAACGAAATATTAAAAGTTGAATAACCCATAACTATCCAAATGGGGAGACGTTAATTTTGCTTAGCACGACGGTTTATAAGAATGGTACAAAATACCAAACGTAGGCAAAACCAACACAAAAATTCGAAATAAAAGCTGCATGTATAACTTAATTTAATTTTATTAATTGCAATGACTAGATCGTATATGGAGATATTGTGATCAATAAATTCATACGTTGAGGCAAGTATTCTTCGTCCCTTCGACCTAGTCAAAATGGGATACAAAGTTTCTGATCGCTCAGTCTGAAATAAAATTAGTAGTTCCGTCTGAAAAGCTCTTATACCTGCTGTTGAGTGTAGCAGCTAGAAATGTAGCAGCTCTTTATCCTTTTCAATCTCATACATTCTTCTAGATATTTAGACCAAAAGTAGCTCTGTCTTTAAAACTTGCCATCGACGGTGGGCCAATGCTTTTGCATTTGTTAACAAATGCCTACATCGATAAAAATGTGTTTGCAAAACTATGCGATAGTTTATAGTTGTGTGCAACCAAACGTGGAATCCTTATCGCTGCTGATTCAGCTAGCGAATGTTTATTTTATACGCCCATACCTTAAACAGATTTTCGTAGAAAAAGAAACACTCGATAAATTATTCTGCTATCTTCATTTAAACTTGGAGAAAAAAGTGAAAACATTGAGTCAAACAAAAGGAACGCACTGAACTTCTGAATTTTAATACTGTGCTGATTAACTCCCATTTTGACCTTCTGTTTATCAGAATCCGCACGAGTTCCCAGAACGAGGAGATCGTTTTTCCTCTCATTTGATTTCTTTTTTTTTTCAAGAGCTGATTATGGTTAGTTTTTGGAAAAGGTATTTGCTAGACAAGATTTAAAAAACCCACTAGTGATGAATTGAAATGAAGTCAATCAATTTGTATGTACTCGTATTTCTGAGAATACGTTTAATTGAAAAAGCGGACAAAAAAGACGTAGAGTGGAACCATTTCATCAAACAAACGCATGCAAGTCTAGCATTTTCGATGGAATTTTGTTTTTTTTTTTTTAACTTGCTGGCACATTTATAGTATTTAGCATTTAATTATTCAAAAGTAATGATCACTGATATGATCCATACTGAAAACTGGAATCAATTCACTGTGTGGAACTTGGAACTATTTCGTTCTTGGTAATATTCACATACAATTTATGCCCGTTGGAATTATTCCACACTACATAAGGACGTTATTAAAACTATTAAGCAAACTTTTATTTTTTTTTAAATTTAAAATAAGTTAGGACTCTGAAGACCTTTTGCTCAAAAGCGATCATACCGATTTCGACAACATGGCATATGCAAATGGACGAGATTAGATATGTAGACACTGTGAAACTTTAATCATGCCCAGAACTCCTTTGCGAATACATTCTCTAGTTAGATAGATAGATAGATAATTTTATTAGTTAAAAATAACTTTTAAGTATCTGAAAGATAGATTAACGATTTTTTAAGTTTTTCAATTTACATAAATTAAAACCAAAAAAGTTAAAAATGAAATAAAAATTGAAATGAAGTATTTTATAAATTTATAAATTTTTGTTTTAAACCCTTCTTCTTCTTTGGTTTTTTATATTAAATAGCAAGTAGTTAAAAAATATTATTCCTTTCATTGTATGTCAATCTTTGTTTGACATTCATCCATTTTCAACATTCAACCATATGCATACTTGAAGTATAAATGCTAAGCTTTATCGCACCGCTTGTCCCCATCGCACTGTTTTGTAGTTTCTGGAGTCGATTTTTAGTTTTCTGGTTGCACATGTACAAAATTGTTGCACATCAATTAAAATGGGGCAATACTATTGCATTATAAATTAGTATCGCTGTTTCGAATGACAACGAGTTTCTAATTCGCTTTAAGAAACTTATTTTTTTTGAAATTTTACTACATACGTAATAAGTATGATCTTTCAATTAAGTCTTTCACCAATATATTTAATTCATTTTACGCACTTAATTCATCCGTCATTAATGATTACATTAATTAGACTATTAGGCGAAACTTCATACACTTAGTCTTAGCCTGTTCATCTTTAGCCAGTTATTTATAGATTCCAAGTCTTTGCCTAATTGCTCACATAAAAGTTCAAAATTTTTACTATAAAAGTACAATAACGTGTCATCCGCGAACAAAACAACTTTACAATATATTATGCACATTTTTATATCATTTATATATAACAAAAAAAGTCTTACTCTCAATACTGATCCTTGAGGTGCTCCTAAATTAGATTTCACTGCACAAGAGGTATGATCATTAACTTCCGTCCGTTGTGCTCTCCCTGTTAAATAAGACTTGAAATCATTTATTTTCTTCCCCCGTCACACCATATGCCATTAGTTTTTCCAGTAGGATTGATTGGTCTATTGTCTCAAAAGCGCGTTGTAAATCCAGGAAAACAGCTATTGGTCGTATTTTATAGTAACAATTTAAAAGCCAATATTATTTTTCCGTAAATTTTTATTCAATCAAAATAGGATCCGTTGTCATCTATGACATTCTTCCAACGTGATACAAGGTCAAATATTCCCTTTTCGTAGAAGTGCTGACTTTTTGAGGCAATGAAATCTTCGAAGGCTTTTATGACCTCTGCTCGGTTCCGGAAGACTTTCTGCCGGCAAAATGAATTCAGATTGCGGAAAAGATGGTAATACGTTGGAGAAATATCAGGAAAGTACGGCGGATGCGGAAGAATTTCAAATCCCAACTGCAATAGTTTTTTCAAAGTTACTTGTGAGATATAGGATCTAGCATTGTCATGCAAAAGGATCGGACCGTGCCTATTGCCCAACCTAAGTTGCTTTTCAGCCAATTTTGCATGCAATATGTCGATATCCTCACAATATTTGATATCGTTTATCGTTTCTCCTGGTTGAAGGAATGAAAAGTAAATTGGTCCTTTCGATGTCCACCAAATTGTCACCATAACCTTTTTTGGACGAAGATCGGGCTTGGGAGTGTGTTTCAGTTTTTCATCTGCATCCAACCACTGCCCAGATCTTTTACGATCATCATACAGTATCCACTTTTCATCACAGGTGACTATCCGGTGCAAAAACGGTTGTTTGGTTTCTTAATGTAAGCGATGCGCAGATTTCCAGGCGCCGTAGGTTTCGGGATTCGTTCAGTTCATGGGGTACCCACTTATCGAGTTTCTTTACCTTTCATATGAGAGAAAAGTGTCGACTTATTGTCATGCTTTGCGCAATCTCCCGCACCGATTTCGTTGGGTCCGTGGATTTTGCTCTTAAAACATCGTTGTCAGTTAACGTTTCCGGCTTCCCACATAGTTCATTTTCGAGGCTGAAATCTCCCGAACGGAACTTTCCAAACCAACGTGGTATAGTACGTTCGTTTACCGCTACATCCTCAAATGCGTCATTAAGGTTTTTCATTGCCAATGACGGATTATGTCCGACAAATGGTAAATAGAAAAAAAATTAAATAACGGTACTTGTAACGAATCCTAAAATTCTCACACGTCAAGATACAGATGTGCTTGAGTGCACAGTCAGTCTTATTTTCGACTGAGCGAAAATCGGACATTTCATGTGGTACAACCCAATATAACCGAGTCTCTGTTTTTTTTATTCCCATACTATTTAATTTAGTGCAGTTTGACATGAATGTCCGGACTGTTCTTTAAGAAGTATTTTATTTTTTTCTAAATAGTTAGTCAACTGGTCAGCTACAAACTTTTGTATCAGCTTTTCGCAAGTAGGAAGGCTATTTACTGGAATTTCGTCCATTATTATTGTATTATTTACTTTTTTAACTGGCGTTACTACTGTTTCTTTCCAGACATTTGGAAATATACCAGAACTTAGAAATTGACTTATTATTTTCAATAATGCTGGACCTATAATTTCAATAGATTGATAAAGAGTGTCTCTATTGATACCAGCAGCATCCCTCTTATTATTGCATTTTCTGATTATATCTCAGATTGTTCTTCTATTCGGTCCTTCAAGACTAACCCAACAGAGGAAAACCGAAAAAAGTTGAAACAAGCCAGGAATGACTGCAACCTCTTTCTTAAGTGTGTAAAATTCCAATACGACCAAAAACTGAGGCAAAAAATACTACAATCTCCCCAAGGTAGTAACGATTTTTGGTCGTTCATCAAATATATTAGAATTCCATCCCAACGCTCATTTATAATAACATTCCAACTGTCAGCTCTTTGGACAAGACCAATCTGATTGCAGCATACTTTGCGGCCAGTTCAACACTCCCAGATTGTGCTTTGTCACCGCATACACTTGAGGGCGTCGAATCTTCAATGGAACAAATCCACGTTCGCACTCGTGTAGTAGTAAGAGTTATTAAAGATCTTGACATTCACAAATTCGCTGGCCCCCTTCTGAAGAAGTGTTCGTAAATTTTAACTAATATATTTTGTCCAAAGTCTATATTTGTCATTACATGATCTATTAAAATTGCCGAACTCACAGTTATTCTAGTGGGTTGATGTACTAGCTGCGTAAAACATGATCGACCATGAAATTTATCATCCTTTCGCGATCACTATTTCTTGTCATGAGATCTACATATATTAATATCACCGACTACAATTATATTACTTTCCTTTTTTAGGGACACACCAACGTGAAAAACTTAACAAAAATGGACAAGAAGCATGTTCGTAATTTGCTAATTTTATTTCTGATTTTAATATATCATTAGTAACATGTGTCCCTGTAAGCATCAACAGATCCGGTTTACAATCTTTGACTCTATTCCATTTTGATTCGATAATAGTCCTTGTATATTTAAATAGTGCGATCTTAATTTATTGTATTTTGTTGTTAGTTGCTGCATATATTTATTTCTAACTAAATTGAGTCAGTCTTCGTTTATACACTTCACATTCGCGATCTAAGACTTAAGTTTACCTCTATTAATCTTCACACAATTCACGCATTTAAGACATTCGGATCCAATACGACATCTCGCACATTTCAAACACCCTTTATTTTCAACCTTGCAATCTTTACTTGATTGATTAAATCCCAAACATTTAAAGCATCTTCTTACATCAACCACTTCTTCTATTGGATATTTATCCTATCCCACACTAAGTTTACCTGTTACCTGCTCTCATTACCTCATTGTATCTCTTGTTATCTAATTCTATAACACTGGTAAAGGTTCCCATTTTATTTTTCCACGTTGTTTTGCATATAATATTGACATCTTTTACTATGTCATTTTGGTTTTTTAAACTACAATATTTGCAAAATTCGACTCTGACATTTCTTCAGAATAGAAACAAACTTTTAATATTGGGTTACCTTTTTTAACAATGTCGACATGATACTTTTTCTTTAATTTTTCCCATTGATTTTATGTTATCACATGAAACAATTATGTATTGCTCTTTAAGTTTTTTTTATACCTGCCACTTGGATACCAGAATTACCAGGGTTAACGCTCAATTTTACTTCTATCTTAGATGCAACATGCATCTAAGACTTTGTGAGACTACGCTTCAAAATTTATTGAATGTTCACCTGACAAGAAATTAGTACGCTTTGTGTACTTGAGTGCTTTCGACAGATCAACTTTTGGAGGCATGTGTAACTTAACCAGACAACACGAGAAAGACGAGCAATAACAATGCTAGTGAACAGAACCTTGAGAATGGCGTTTTGTCCCAAGTGTTGTAGCACATGTTGATTAATTCTCTGCTCAACACTTTCAACAGTTGAAAAGGCTACGTTCTATATATATTTGTACTCTCTGTGGTATCATGTCTAGGCTGCAGAGGCAGCCTTAGACGGAATCAATGATTTGAGCACGAGATATATCCTCTCAAAATCTTGGTTGTTCTTAAGAGACTGGTTTTCCTGCGAATGGATCTTTTTTTCTCAATAATATACAATACAATACAATGCGTCATTTGTATTATAACTTACACTAGAGCATCGCTGGCCTTTCGAGGCAGCTATCGTTTAACTCCGTTCTAATGAACACGCTGTGCTTTTTCTGCGAAAATATATATAAGTTAAAATATAAAGCGCTGGCCAGTATTTGAGTCAGGAAAGAAATAGAGTTAAATCTTCATGAATGCTTTCAAGACCAATTCAGGATGTGACGCTGGGACTTTTGTGCAGGATAAGTTCTTGTTAAGTGAACATGCGTCCGAAGTCCTAGTGAAAAAATGTGGCAATCTTCATGAAAACTATTATAATTGCGTCTATACTAAAGCCTAGTTGCGTTTAAGAATTTTCTGTATTATTTTACCACCCCCAAACTGATTCAAGAATTCAGACAAGTTGAAACGCAGTATGAAGGTGTTTTTTTCAATGAATCGCGGACAATATTTGGACAAGGCTCAGCATAATTCTCCAGGTTGCAGGCAAACCGAACTTATGCTTCAGGCTATTTTTTTTGTGTTAATCGGCAGGAAAATGTCTACATCTATAGAAACTTTCGCTCCAATCGTTTTTCCCGATAATGGAACTAAAATGTTGCCGCTCTGTAACATTAGTGATCAATACTGGTTTAAAGTTACTAAAAAAATAAGAAATAGACAAGTGTCTACGATATATGTACATTAAACCACACCTGATGAACAAAATTGATTAGTGCCAAGTCAAACTGGCTGCGACAAAATAATTATATTGTACTCGTAAATATTTTTTTTAATAAAGCCTTCTTGAACTTTTTCGAAATAAAAGCTATGATCGAGTCGAATACCAAATCACCTAAAAATGTCTTTTTTTAACGTTTGCATACTCTATAGCTTGATTCTTGTGTCAATATCAAATACCCAATTTCGACTGAGGATTTGATACAACAGTGCCGCTTGATTTGACACTTTTTGGGCTTGCACCAACCATTAGTAGTTTGTATGCACAGCAAGCGAACTGATGACTGCGACATGCGTTTTTAAAATTTTGTTCCCCATGATATATTGGTAAATACCTACGAATTACGGTGTACTAATAGATCTTATGGATGGGATGATGAATAGATCTTATGGACCTAATTAAAAAAAAAAAAAAAACATTTATCTTTTTTTGCGTAGCTCAATTATGTCTCCGACCCAAATGTGGCAGACTTACGAGTATCAATTTTTCAAAGTTTAAATTGCAAAGAAATCTCAGCAGTATCGCAGCAACTAGTTCCATCAATATACGGTGAAAAATTGAGTGAAGCACGCCGTGCGGCGTGATAAGCCTAACTACATCGACGTGACGTTTTGGCTTTAAAAGTAAAAAAAAAAAAAAACAGAAAATGAGTACTACACCAAATATCGAACACCCTGCTCTTGGCAGCTCCGTACTCTCTGCTCAGGAGCATTTTGTTTTAGTCCTGAACAATTACCCATATTCACAGCAAATATAAGATCGCTTTAGTGATTAGTCACTCAAAAACCAGTCGATAGGCCTTAATGACGTTGCCGCAGAACTAAATAGAAGAACCAATACATTTGCAATGCTTTATATTCATTAATTGAGAAGAATAACCGCAAAACCCATGAAGAAATAAGTCCTATTTAGCCCGACAACTGATGCCCGCAGTTGCCAAAAATATTGACAAAAGTAATTCTCCAGCGAATGAAATACCATCTTGGAGACACTTCCTACGGGTAATAAGCAAGATCAATGCCGTGTGGATAAGCTGTACTAAAAAAAGCTATAAATTATTGCTATTCAACCGTCTACGGATTGAATTCCATCACATTGTGATACGAATAATAATCAATATGCTTTGCACTTCTTTATCAACGGAAACTAGACGTATTGGATTTAAGCTCAAACTTTCAATATACTCGTAGGATAATACTTAGTGAATGTTGATGTGCAGAGACAAGATAAAGCAAAATATATCATCCTACGAATTATTTTCTCCTAACGAAATAACATTGCGTTTGAATGTTCTATTTGTTTCCAATATCTTTGAAGTATTGGATTGGCCGAAGGCTTTTGCAGGGGCAATCTTCTTTTGTGTTCTTAATATTATCGAAAATATCTTGCTAAAATACATTTTTAATTTAGAGTTCAACCAGAAATCCAGCTAGTAAAATACCATGTATAGCAAAAATTCTCCTCGAGAGAAAAAGGGCGACTTTACCACAGAATAGTTCCACCGGTTCCTCCTGAACGTTAAGATATTCCTTGTTTATTTTACTCCGAGTAAGAATAGCATCATAGGGAAATAGCGAAACGAGTTCTGAAAATGGACTAATCGAAACTCGCCTGGGCGAATTGTCATCATAGCTATCACATATTTTGCAAACTGCAACATGCATAAAGGCGAGTTTCCTTTTGAGGAAAAAATCGTCAACCAGATCGATCACATAGCGATCCACAGATGACACAGTTCTAGTATTCTAGATGTAATAACGTTTCGAAGAGCCGGACGACAGAGCACCGAAGAAGTGCTGTGATGATACGTATGAAGTCAAGATTGCTAGAACCTTTTCTGATCAAGTCGCCAGTGCCTGCATTGTCAGTAAGACGTCGGCGTCGCTGCAAAGAGAGACGAGGTCCGCTCACGAACTTTATGAGTAATAATTACGTGGGGAATACGTGAAAGAAGCAGAAAGAACGCCACCGATCCGGCCGGTGTGCCCGTTTTATTCCAGATATCAGGCACGGTAAAGAAAGACCTCTGTCTAGACGAGTCGCCCAAGTTAAAAGACCTCAATCAATTTGGCTACCGCAACTACCACTACCGCGATAAATAGAGAGAACTGCTGGTTGAGAACTAGTTCCGCCTCGGACTGTACTAAAGTAAAGTAAGCTTGAACTTTTCTCAACATGAACTTGGATTCGGCAATAAATAAGGCAATATTTGTCGTCTTTGATTCATTTTACGTATATATGGCATTTTGCATTCAGTCAGATCTGAGTATTTTTCTGTTTTTTTGTTTTAGTTGGAACAGTTATCTTTAGCCATATCTTATTTTGTTTTTACAAATTACACTTTCATTGTGAAAATATGTTACTATAAAAAAAAAAAAACGTTTTCCTTTTCTGTTAGATGGAAAATTTATTCTCGAATTGGCCCGTGCCAAAGAAGGTGAAAAATCCGGTTGGGTATCTGTCCCTAGGAAGCAATTCCGTTCACCATCGGCCGCATCATCGACTGTTACACCAACGTATCCAAAGAATGAAAGTTCAACATCATTAAGCTGTAAGTGCTTGCATTACAATTTCTTTTGAATTGCATTACTAATGGGTTTTCTTTGTTTTATTTTTATATTAATTTTTTGTAGTTTCGGATGATAACAGTTCCATACAGTCATCGCCATGGCAACGTGATCATTGCTGGAAGCAATCAACACCTCGTCGTGGTATTTCCAAGGAAATGTGTTTCCATTTTAAGCGAACAAAGCACATTTTAATCTTACCGAATGGCTTAAAAACAGCTCGAATAAAACGACGAAAACCATTAGACAATTCCGTGTGTCAAACACCGTTTAGACTTTTAAATAATGGATGTAGCATAGCTGCGCAGGAGATAAAAAATGAAAGATATTCTCCTGACAATAGTTCAACGACGGCGATGGATGATGAGAAGAGTTCCGATGAATCGAGTACGGAAAAAGACAGTTCCGGAAGGGAATCATCTAAAACACCGACTCCTGAAACGCAATTAGATACTGTAGATGGTCCGTTAAAAGCTGAAATCATTAAAACGAAAGACAACCAATTAACAACAAAAAGCATGAATGGAGAAAAAAGACTTAAACCACGAGCTAAGCTCACAACGATCATTCAAAAATTAATCGACCGATTGCCTACAGGACTGTTTCATTTGTCGAAAACGCAAATCATTGGCGGAGCCACACAACAACAGCACGCTCATTCTCATAGTCATCATCAAGCCCATTCATCGCACCACATCCCAGCGACAACGTCGCGATTAGCATCTGAGCTGCACTATCATCAACAGCACGTATCGCCTCGTAAGAGAATACTCAGAGAGTTCGAGAAGGTGTCACTGGAGGACACGCCAGCAATTAATAGCAAACGAAGTCGTGCCAAAGGTAATTCTCCAGCTGCAGCAGTAGGTACGCTGCCATTAACACCAATTCCAACAAGTCGAAGTGTTGTAGTGCCATCGTCAAGCAATAACTATGTGACCAATGGCAATCGGACAGAAGTGATCAGTAGCAGCAATACGACGCCGAGCAGCACTCCGACACGTCTTTACAGCAGCTATAGCATTCATTCGTTACTCGGAGGGAATAACAATTCGAGCGGAAGTGGTAGCGGTAACAGCAACAACAATGCAAACAACAATCGAATTAAAGCAGAACATTCGATAAATCAAAGTGGCGGTGTATACAGTGATCCGTCATATTTGCGAGCGATGCTGGCATCACCCAAATCACCCGAAGGCTGTACAAATACGAAATCATTGTCAGCTGGCGGTAGTGCCAAAAAACGATCTCCTCCATATTCACCCCTTAGCGAAATCCATCACCAGCATCAGCATCATTCACGAAATCGAAGTCCTAATGTGGATGGTTCATATGGGAATATACGCTCGCCACCTGAAGCCCATAGCAATAGATCTTATGGCAACAATGTTGCAGCAAGTTCATCACGCCTTACACCACCACATGGGTATCTTTCTTCACCGAAAAATTCTTCGAATTCATCTACAGTCGACGGCTATAAGATCAAATCTGAAAATCTAACAAATTCGTCGCCTAATCATCATTTTTATTCGCCGTATATGTTATCGCCAAAATATGTGCCGCCTCCGAATTCAGTTTCACCCAACAGTCTTTTAACGAGCGACAATTATCATCCAAAGCTAAAGGGACCGAGGTCACCCAGTCAACAGGGTTATCGTGCTGGCGTTTATCGCACTCAGTCACCGCACGCAGCCTCAAATCACAGCGGAATTCCTCGAGAATCATCACCGCCGAACGCATTGCAATCATCACCTTCTCCAGGTATTAATAACTCAGGAGTAGGAAGCGGAGGCATCACATCATCGTCGTTGTCATCCACTCCAAGAACTGTACCAAAAAAGACTGTCTCCATTCGAAGACAATTTGCATCACCATCGTCTTCATCGTCAAGTCCAGGACTAAGCGAGCATCTAAAAAATGCTGGCAGCAATAATGTTGGCAAAGTGGAAGAACGAACAGCAATGTCACCAGATAATAGGCGAACGCCAACACAACAAGATGCTGCTGCTGTATCTGCGGCTGCTGCGGCAGCTGCAGCTGCTGCAAATAAATACCATCAACATGCAGCAGCAGCAATGATGCAACGCTCATCACCACTAAGTGGTGGTGCATCTTCACTTTATTATATGTACCCGCCGCCAAATGGATCACCGAGTCCACATCATTCCTCGTCATCGCCTTCGCCGTCACCATCCTCATCATACATTCCGCCAATGAATCCATACTATCATCCGTATGTATCAACATTGGCTGCGTTACGTAATCCGCTGTGGATGCATCATTATCCAGCAGCAGCTGCAGCGGCTGCGGCGGCAGCTAGTGCTGCAGCAGCAATGTTACCATCAGCAGCTGCTGGACCAGTGCCACAACAAGCGATGCCCTTCTTTCCATATAATGGAGTTTCGGTGACGACATCATCGCATTTGCACCATTCATCATTTGCACCTTTGCATTTAACAGCGGCGGGACAATTGGGATTGCAGCCGCCACTTCCTCCTGCATCATTGAATCGATCACCACCAACGACTGACGATACAATATCACCCAGTAGTATTAAAGAAGAACATAGTTCAGGTAACCTCTTTCGTTTTATCTATGAAATACTTTTTTAATCAAATTTAAAGTGTCCACATCTTCAGTCATATCAGTCTATATTGGCTTAAGCAAAGTTGTTTTTTTCTTCCTCCGATGTTTGATTTTCTGAGCTAAAGCGATCATGTAGATTTGAACTCAATCAAAAGGTGATCTTTGCTCACTTCAGCATTGAAACGTCTTCATCGAGGAATTAAAAAATGTTTGAAATTGTCCAGGGCGAATAAAAATAAGAACATCAAAAAGTTTTTTTTTTTGCAAAACCGATTTATTTTATTTGAAATAGTCCATTTCCGACTCAATATAACAATTTGCACGGTCTAAAAGCATATCGAATGAGTGTTTTAGATCGTAGGCCGGGATGTCCTCAAGGTTGTCGGTATAAGCCTTTTGGATGGCGTCTACGTCCACAAAACGTCTTCCTTTCATCGGCAAACGCATTTATCCGAAAAGGTAAGATCACACGGAGTGATTGACAGTTAAAATGAGATTTGTAACCAAAAAATCGAACACAAGTGTCGATCGATGACATGGTGCATTATAGTGCAACAAACGCCAACTTCCTTCTGCGTGATATTCTGGCCGAAATACGACGAATACGATCCACCAAACGCTTCAAAGCACCAAGATAGAATTTTTGCATTAACTGTTTGGCCCGATGGAACGAACTCTTTGTAGACAATGCCCTTGGAATTTTTTTCGTTGTAAAAGAATTTTTGGTCTTTTTGGCCTCCTTGCTTATGTTATTCGAATGTTGATGACACAAACACACTGTTACTTCAGACGCTATAACTCCCCTTCTATTCGACCAAATGTCATGAAATTTTGGCAGCACATCAGTGAATGATCTACCTTTCTGACGGATGTAATGGCCAAATTGCCTTGTATCCTTTTTCTTTTGCAATGCATTTTTATTATTATCTTTTAATTCATTACATTTTTACAAATTAAACAACTAGCTTAATTAACTTAAAAGTTTTATTCTAAATTACTGATCCCATGCGGGTTCTCTAAACTTAATACTTAAACTATGTTTTTCGACGTACCTAATTGTTTACATATTTATTTTATTTACGTGAATTAGAATGACATAGAATGACATAAAAAATACATATCCATAAATGTACATACGAGTATATATTGTATGTAGGTACACAGCTGTCCAATGAAATAGGTGTGAACAAAAATTCCTACGATTTGTTAATTATTCCTTTTTGTCCTATACATTTGAAATCGAACACATTTTAATTCAATTTAACAGAGAGTCTTACAAATTCCAAAGACACTACATTCACAAATGCATATAATCAAATAAAATTATGAAAAAAAAATGATTTCAGTACTTCGTCAATAAAATTGGTGTGTTGTGCTGAAATGAAAATAATTTCATTATTAAGCAGCATTTTCTCCTTTACTTACGTTAGTACCGTGGGTATTCACCATTATTTGCTAGGATTTTTCAATTCGCCGAGGCGTTGACTCAACTAATGTATGGCATTTTGATACGGGTGTAGAATACCAATCTTTTGGGACGACTTCCCACAATTTTTGTTTATTGGAGAAATATTAAACCGGCAATTTTCTCTTCAGCCCATTTCACAGGTTCGCAATTGGATTGAGATCTGGGGACTGACTTGGCCACCATGAAATTTCGGACACGTTCTGATTTTGAAACCAGTCTTTTACAAGACCCGATGTGTATTTTGGACCATTATCTTGCTGGAAAAGCCATATGAGGAGCAAGTTTTCCTCAGAGTAAGGAAGCATGACATTTTCCAATATCTGTCTGTATTCGAATCTCGTCATGGTGTCACGAATTCGAAAAATGGAACTAACACCGTGCCAAGAAAAACAGTCCTAAGCCACTACATTTCCACCCTCGTGGTTTCTTTTTGGTCTTTAACGCTGCTAGCACAGTCCGAGGAGAACAAATTGGCCTTAGTTTTGTCACTTCAGAGAATATTCCGCCATTTTTTGATACTTTCCGGGCCCCTCCATAAACTTTGGCTTGCAGCAAATTGTTTGCCAATGCCTAAATATCTTGCTCGCAATAGAAGCATTTTTCTTGCCACTTTGCCCGGAAGATTGGCATCTTGGAATCGTCTGTGAATTGTGCGTGCACTAATTTGGTGGTCAATTTCTCGAGGGAGCAAAAAGATTCGGTTTTGTAGGTCTTACCCTGCGCAATTAGCTGTTGGACCAAATCACGTTTATCTGGTGTTCAGTTCGCCTTACTGATAGCTGCTGTACCGTTACTAAAAGTTAATTTCTAACCTGAACAATTTTGTATTCTACAAAAACATGAGTCTAAAAAACCAACAAAAAATGCCAGAATTTTATTAAACCATATTTTTTAAGTATACAGGGTGACGTACTCGAACTATAACTTTTTAAAACGCTATAATTTTTTTTATTTTTTGATAAATTTTATTGTGTCAAAGCAAAAAATGTTGGAAAATACATCAATTTTCAAATTGTATCAGTAGTTTTCAATATGTCCACCTTTGGCGCGAATAATGGCCTTGAGACGGCCGAAGAAAGCATCGCACGTTGCACGCAAGTGGCTCTGCGGTATTTTGGCCCATTCCCGGCGAAGTGCTTGTTTGAGGTGTTCCAAACTTTGGTATTTTTTAGTGCTAACCTTCGCCTTCAAAATACCGCAGACAGAGAAGTCCAACGGATTTGCATCCGGAGAATTTGCAATGCATTGTGTCAAGAAATGAAGTGTGGAACATTGTTTTTTAACCAATCTTGGTTGACGCGCGCTTTGTGAGACGGTGCCGAGTCTAGTTGAAATGTCCACGGTCTCCGACCGAAATGATTGTTTGCCCAAGGCTTCAATACTGTCCCTAAGACAGTTTCTCGGTATACGATCGCATTAATTTTGACGCCACGGTCAAAAAATACGAGCGGAGAGCGACCATCGGCGGTTATGGCGGCCCAAACCATCACCATCGGTGCTGCCTGCTTTCTGGTGGCCGTCCGAAGGTGTAAATTTTCGAAGGACCTCTCTGGCAAGTTAACTCGGTCATTTTGTTTGTTAACATATTGCTCGATAACAAATGGCGACTCATCGGAAAAAACCAAATTCGGCAATTCACCACTTTCTTGCAAGCGTAGCAACTCCTTCGCTCTTTCGACTCTAACTTTTTTCTGTTGCTGTGTAAGATCGTGTGCTTATTGGAACTTCAATGGCTTGAGCCAAAGCTCATTTTTCAGTATGTGTTGCATCCATTCCAACGATATGTTGAGCTCACGAACCATTTTTCTTCCACTTCGACGCGGATTTCGATCAATTCGAGCCTTCACTTTCCGAACCATTTCTGCCGATGTTGCTGTTTTTTTATGACCACCTCCATGGCGTTTTGCAACGCTGTCAGTATCACGGGAACGAGCTATGGTTCGATACACAAATGATTTATTCTCGTTGAGGTGCTGGAGGGCTCTGACTGACGATAGCTACTTGTGGTTTTCCAGCCAAATATAAAGCAATCACACTATCACATTTGAATTCCATCGCGGATAAAAATTTGTCAACAGAACTGAGACGCAAATCATTTAAAAGGCTTGTAAATAATAAAATTATCGGTCATGTGTCAAAATTTGAGTTCACTGTCACGAACGGTTTGGAAATTATAGCAGTCTGAAGTTTGTTGCAGTTCGAGTCATTCAGGGTGTATATCAAAACTGTTAAAATATGTTTCTCAGTATTAAAAACCGGTTTATACACTTTTGATTTGGGCTGTATATCTAACTGCACCTTACCATATTGTAAATTAAATGCTAACATTGGATTCAATAAACTTGACAGTTCTTCTTTGACTTTAGTCGAGTTGAGTCGTTTTTTTTCAACAAAAACGAATTGCTTCCAGACGAGCGCAAGTAGTTTTATCGTGGCTATTTTTATTCCCCTTAAATCTCTGCTTCATAAAAGAGCCGAAAGCCACTGCTGCTAGTTGCTCTTTACTCTTACATTAGTAACAATTTGTAATTGGGTATTGATATTTTTAATAATAATAATAATAATAAAAGATCACACATTTTCTATTGGGTCATTAAGTTCAGACGTGCTTAAATTTCGCTCCGGTAATTTATTTCCATTTGTAGAGCTCGGCTGTCGCTCTCTCGTTCAGTCTCCATTCTCCTTCGGAGAACTCCCTCTATACGCCACTTTGCCTTTCTCTCTACCGCGCGCGTATGCTGTCCGAGAACTGCAGTACACGCTTAGTATGCAGCTAAGCAAAGGCAAAACGTTTAAGCAAATAAAAATGGAAATTTAAAACAAAAATTGTTTACAAAAAAAATTTATAAACACTTTAACACTTATTCGTGCGATTTTTTTTTTCAAAATTTGAATGTTTATTTAAGAAAAACATGTGCAATAGTATTATTCAAAGTATTGCCCATCTGAAGCTATGACTTTTTCCCATCTTTCTGGCAATTTGTGGATCCCATCCCAAAAGAACTGCGTCGGCTTGGCAGCCAAGAATGAATCAAGCCAATTTTTGATATTCTGCTCTGATGTGAACCGTATTTCAGTGAGGGTGTTCTGCATCGACCGGACCAAATGGTAGTCAGAAGGGCCAAGGTCTGGGCTATAAGGCGGGTGGGGTAAGACTTCCCGTCCACTGTTTTCCAAATAGTTCTTAACCGGAATAGCAACGTGGGCCCGAGCGTTGTCATGATGGAAAATTATTGCCTCGTGTCTGGTCGCATATTCCGGGCGTTTTTCGGCCACTGCTCTCTTCAAACGGATTAATTGTGTTCGATAGCGTTGTCCATTGATGGTTTCACCCGGTTTTAGCAGCTCATAATACAGCACACCCATCTGATCCCACCAAAATTCACATATGACTTTTTGCGCTTGGGGTTGTCGTAATAGATCCATTTTTCATCACCAGTAACAATCCGATGCAAAAATGACTTCCTTTTGTGGCGTTCCAGCAGCATTTCGGACATGCAAAACCGCCTTTTGACGTCTCTCGGCTTGAGTTCATGTGGAACCCAATTTCCTTGCTTTTGAATATATCCAGCTGCTTTTAAACGTTTTGAAATGGCTGCTTGAGTTACACCCAAGGATTCTGCGAGATCTTCTTGAGGTTGGCAACAATCTTCATAGAGTAATGCTTCCAGTTCTTCATCTTCAAACTTTTTTGACTGCCCAGGACGTTCATCGTCTTCCAAGCTAAAATCACCACTTTTAAATCATGCAAACCACTTTTGGCACGTTCGCTCAGCTAGCGCATGTTCACCATAAACTTCCACCAAAACACGATGACTTTCGGCAGCAGTTTTCTCCATGAAGAAGAACTCCCCGCAAAAACACTTTTTCAGGCACAAAGTTCGACATATTTGAGTGAAAAAAAATTATTGTTGTTTACGCTTCAAATGAATGACATATGACATATACTGAAATATATAACAATTAAAACTACCTAAAAATATTTAAATAAAATATTGTAAAACAAAATCCTAACCTACTTAAACTGTCTTACTTACATTATATGGTATTCACAACGCATCGAAAACCATCTTTTTGTTTTCAAAAGAGTTTACGAAACCTCATTTTAGCGTTCACACCGAATACCGAGTAGGTTTTATTTGACACTTGTATAGTACAGTGGTAGACATAATTTTTGCGATTATTTTTAAAAAAAAAAGAAGTTGGTTGGTTATTGGAATAACTTAAGTCAATATATGTAGAGTGGTAAGAACACAATTTGGGGAACGGAACTGCATTTTTTTATAAGAGATAAGAAATAAATCAACTACATATTTGAAATCATTTAGACCAACCAATTTTTTTATTAAAATAATTAATCGCAAAAATTGGAGTGCTTATACACGAATATCTACCATTGTATCAGATGTGGAATTTTTGTGTCTTGCAATTTAATTTTGACAACTACTCTATCAGGTGCTTTGCCGACATGTTGAATGTTTAAACGGATGCGAGTAGGTTTTGAAGAGGTTTTACCAAAAACTAGTTTTGCTAAGGGGTTTTCAAAACTAAAAAAATTTATGTGAAAACTTCTGCTTTCGATTGGGATTATGAAAATTTTCGCGAAAACATCGTCGGCGATGACATTATTTGCCATATTTTCGTCATTGAATTCAGTGAACTCTGGCTTGTCGAATTGCCAGTTCTCCATATCATATCGAAGGTAGGAATTGTTTAAACGGACCCCATTTTCCAGATCGCGGTTCGGGTCAGTAACATCATTCACCTTGTACACTTCCGGGAAAATCGGTCCTATGGCCTCTACCCTTTCTTGTGATCCAGGATTTTGGATCACAAAGAAGTTATCGTCATCGAAAGCTTCTCCTTGCTCTTGACCTGTTGTTAACAGTAATTGTTCGTCGTTCAAGCGATCTTTAGACACGAAAGCTCGATCTTCCCACCGAATTATACTGTTTATTTGCGGGAATATATTCAGGTTGCTGGTGTTTTCTCTGTAATTTTCTTTTATTAAGGGGTTAGGCCACTTTAGAGGCCGTAAAAATAGAATTATTTATTTAAAAATGGCGGCTGTGCAGCGTTTCTCAAAGGACCTCTCTTTCTTGGAAGAGTCTACGACCGTACCAACAGCTCCTGTAAATTTTGAATTATGATGTCGCTAATTTTTTTTTTTTACATAACAACAGCTAGAGAAGTATAGTACGTAGGATTTTTTTGATATATTGAATTCTGGCAGAATGGCGAACTTCCAAAGTCAAACTTGCAAAATTTGCAGAAAAATCGCCAGAAAATTATTTATAACAAATGAACTATGCCATAAAAAAATCTTACGTACTTATTTAGACAATATATTTTTAAAGATCTAGTTAAAATTTGAAGTGAATTGGTTGAAAAATAAACGCGTTTAAAATTCATAAAAGGCTCGCTGTCTACCTGGCGGCCTTGTACTATAATATACTTTGAAAAACAAGTACTTCGATATATTTCCCCGCCATAATCTTTTGGGATATCATTTTTGAGGTCGTAAGGGACCATTGAAAGGAATAAAACAAAAATCGATTTTTTGATAATCCTAGAGTAGCTTAACCCCTTAATACCATATTGTAGCTACTTGGAGATTTTTTATCGACGTATAGAAGACGTCATGACCTCCGAGTTATGCCTATCAGTAAACCGTCTGTACAAGGTTTTTAGTCTCAACAGCAGTCTGCTTTTGTGTTGGTGCAGTGCGTCAACAGTTGCGTTGTTTGTGTGCTTATACCGAAGTATCAGTTAAATGATAAGTAGAGACGCTTGACAAGGTTGGGAGTTGGCCTTAGCTTCGTCCTTTCCCAAGTATTTGCTTATGCCTCCTCGGCTTATGTGATCGTGTCATCCGCAGTTCCTGCTACGGCGAGAGCGGACCGCTTACTATCCACCATCACCTAGATTTGCACACCTTATCATTCGTAATTGATTTTTATTCATTTATTTATTTTTACTATCAAATCCAAATTTTGTGGGAGTTGAATCGCAAATTGTCCGGACACATTTTCTACAGGGCTAATTTGGTCCTTACATGGATTCCGTCAAACAGTCTATTTTAAGAAAGAACACTGTTTCACACTTAAAAGGAAAGATGAAAAAGTAAGGTTTTCGCTATGGTCTGCGAATTACAGAGTCGACGAATATATCCACGCCACTAATAATGTTATAACAAATTACTAAAACTATATTGAATTAAAATAAAACAATAATAATAGTGCAAACAATTGTTTTTATATTTTTTCAGATGTCCCATTGAACCTTTCAAAACATTAAAAGATCTACACATTGGGTCCATTTTAGTTACGTAAGTGAAACATTCAATGTATTGAAGTTTTTTTTTTTTTTATAATCTATAGACATAAACGAAAATCAACTATTTTATATAATGATTAAAATATATTTATATTCTTATATATATACATATACATACTTTAAAAAAAAAAAGGGAATAAAACAAAAAAAAACAAAAATTATCACATAAACAATTATTTTGTATTGCAAATATAAAACGATTTTTTGAATGTGAAATGAAACATTTTTTAAGAAAACATATACTATGTCATCATCGTGTAAATTATTATTTCTACTAAACAGGATAAAAATGGAAACAAAATTAAAAAAAAAACGAAAAAAAATCAAATGAAATTATATTGTAGGATGTGTAGGAAGAAATATGTTTTTCTTAAAAGAATCTCAGCCGTTCATGGTTTTTACATAGACTGAATGAATTTTATTTAAAACGAAAAAAAAAAAAAATAAAAACAAAACTAAAAATAAATAATAAAATTTAAACTAAAAAAACAAATTAGATTGAACTAAAGTTTATAAGCTGTAGATGTAGACTTTATATATTATGTTTAAAAACAAAAGATATTTTGTAAATGCTTTTCGTAAAACAAAACAAACAAACAAACAAACAAATAAAATCATCAATAAAACAAATCAATATAGATTTCCTATTTTTGAAAATAAAACAAAAAAATATATACATGCATATAAATCAAGGAAAACAAACCTCAAAAATATAAATACAGAATATTTTACTAAGGACAAAGAGAAAATAAAACTTATTAAAGAAGTAACACTAATTACAACTAAGACAAATTTAAAACTAAAAGAAAAAAAAAAAACAAAACAAAACATAAATAAATAAATTTAGATTGAACAAAATTAAAGAATTAACAAAAGTGGAACACAATGATGTGCCTTTGAAAGGATATAACAGAAAAGAATTGAAAACAAAACAAAAAGAAAAACAAAGATAATTGTAAATTGCAAAAGATAGAATTTTTTTTCTAACTATTTACCAAATTAGTTGTACTCGTATGAATGCATTTTATTCAAGAAAACCAAAAAAAAAAGTCTAGACATTTGTCAAGTGGTAAATAGGAATGAGATTTAGATTATGAGGATGTCTACGAGTTTACCCCTATTTATTTTTAATTTGTTTAAAATTGTTTAGCATTCTGTTAGAGTTAGAACATTAAACAATAAGTTTACTAGTTTCTTCCTTCCTAAATATGTATACTTCCAGAGATAAGCAAAATGGCGTTTTAAAAGACACATTGCATTCCGCTTCTTCGGTGTACATTGGTTAAGAGAATTTTCCCCCATTTAAGCGTTTCAGTCTTGAATTATTTCTGATAATAGCAAAATTATATCGATTTATCAACTACAATTGGTCTGATGGTGCTGTTTGACAAATTTCATAAGTTTGTGTCTTTCATACATAAGCGTACCTTGTATTTCACACAATTTACATTACATCTTGTTGGCTTTGTTTTTTGACCATACTATGCTAAATGACGCCATCCCACCAGATTTCGTCGTAGAGCCTCATTTCCACGGGTTCTTGTACTTTTTTTTTTTTTTTTTTTAAGAGACGAGTGGTATTTTTTTTTCTCATTACTTCTCTTTGAAGCAAACTGTAGCTAAGTCGAAAGCGTGAAAGATCCTCCTGAGTGTCCACTTTTTTGTGCGAATACATATCTTATACATACTGATAATCTGATCTAATAGGAGAAAATCCAGGATACCCATACAATGATTGCGTTCTCTGATTACAAGGTCTGCCTACCATAATATAAATCTTATTGTTGAGTCCCATGTTTTTGCCTGATCGACTTCGCCAACGTTAACAAAGTTTGAAGCCAGACTTTTAACTAACTATTGCCAGCAGCATCAACTACTTTTTCAGACGTTCCTCTGCAGAATTTTATGAATTCATTTGGTCAATCCTTATTGTACCAGTAGCATAGGTCTCTTTCTGTTTAAGTAATTTCGGTAGCTAATAATTGGAAAAAAATAGTTGTCGTAGTACAATTTGTGGCACATATTTATCATCACTTATTCTTTAGGCTAGGGTGCCTTCATAAATGACGAAGTCAAGAGGCAAACCAGATCTACAGTCTAAAAATATTTTAATATCCCATGGATGGGGCTTGCCTTGGCATACTGTTTATTGTTTAGGCTGTCCCTCAACGGCAACATTTTCTCGTCAATTGCCATTCTAGAAGCAATTCCAAGCATTTTTTTTTATAGAGCTATGTAGAGGGCGAGTCTTAAACTTCTCCTGACAGATGGCAGCAATCTCTTAATTGTTGACAAGATAGAAGTTTGCCCTGAATTGAAAAGATTTGTCCTGATTCATCGCAAATAGGTACTTTGAACGCATTCTCCCAGCACATAATGAACGCCCATGAAATTACGAACGCCAACAAGTTCTTGTAGTTCTGACGCACTGTTGCCTTTGAGATTTGTTTTATTTTTGATTTTTTAAATATTGATTAAACCAGCTTCTACCTGCTGAGCATAGAGGTTTATGCGGCATCTTCAAAAATTTTTGGTGGGATATATCTACGAAGCAGCTTAAAGTTTCTAAAACAGTAGGTAGGAAATCGTTGGATGTATGGAGGTTGCCTTGTTACATAACCCGTTTTCTTCCGCCCAACTATTGGTCTGCCTTTGACACTATCAAAATCAAACACTGACTTTAGTCCTCGGAAACAAAGTATTCTTCCTCGACTACAGAGCGTACTTCCTCAGATTTTTGAGCACCTCTGCGTTTTGTGGTTCTCAATTCAACATTTTGCTCTGCAAACACACCATCTTATTCTTCAATTTCGAGTGAACTGCCTGCAAGAACCAAGGTTTCTCCAAAATCAACTCATCTACTCCAACTTTCTTTGGAACTGAATTTAAATCGCATAAAGTGACATCTTCCAGACCAGAATTATAAATGACAATTATATACAAGCTACTAAAGCATGTCAACTTTTTTCAAACTTTATTATTTTATTTAATAGTTATATAAACGGGAAAGAATATATTACGTAGTAATTTTTTATTTTTTTTTAAATTATTTAAAAGGCGAAACAAACAAAAATAATGCGAGACTTTTCACGAGACGCCATGATGTTAATGGTACATGTGGTTTTTGTGAGGTAAACCTCATTCATATCATAGGAAGGCTATATTTTCGTATTCAGAAACAGTCAAGTTATAGAAAATGGAAAATATAATTTTTTTTAGACTCGCGAATATTCAAACTCATGAACTAAAAAATGTTGTGAATCATAGATAATGAATGCGGATTCTATTTTTTGAAAATTATATCGTCCAAATGCCGTCCATTTAGTCGCACATACTCTTGAAATCGGACCACAGTGTTTCGTGTCACCTGCTGCAGCTTGCACGGCTTTATGGGTGAATTTCATGGCGAACATTTTCTTTCAGCTTCGTGGCATACCGCGGATTATTACCGTGGGCTTCACTTTTAATGCACCCTCATAGAAAACAATTCATGTTGGTTAAGTCGATGGATGTGCCTGCCAGAAATAATCTGTGATCATACTCGTACGTTCATGATTTTCGTTCTCACAATTATCGCTTGTTCTCTGGAATTTTCAGAAAAAAAGGTCCGATGATTCTATTCGTACGCACAAAACGCTAACTCTGGGGCAATGAAAAACCCGTTGGTGTTTTTGTGTCTACATCATTGTTTCACAAATGTTTTTGCGTAAATTAAAGTCATTCCCCTTAAGTTTTTGCACCAATTGAATCTTGAAAGGTTGCCATGTCTTTCCTTGTGTTTATTCCATTCATGGATATTATCAACTATACACAAATGATTGTTTGTAAGAATGAGATCTGACAAACATAAAAAATCAACTTTCTAACAAATTTAGACAACAATTATTGTTCATGGTACAAAGCCTTTATGATTTATTCAGGTTTTAGAGTAGGCGTGGTGAAAGAAAATCTGTTTAAATTTCGCAAAGTAACGTTAATGCGAATATACTAGACAATGAACAATTTAGTAGAGCCTAACATTAAGTTTTTTATTTATTGAACTCTGCAAAGCAAAGAGCTTAAAAAGTTACTAAAATTTTACAAAATAGTCAGCATGTGTGAGTAAGATTCTGCGTCAGGGCAGCAGCTTCGGTTCGTGTGACGGTTTAGTTTTTGCTAAAACTCTGAGTATTTCCACTATTTTCCAAAAGAAGTTTGGAAACTTAGTAGGACTAATTTTTTTATACGGTCATTATCGCTGACAATATTTACTTTATTCACGTAGTACTACTGGCTCTTTGTCCGCATAGATAATTCGAAGTTTAGTATCTGCGAGCTCAACTTTTTTTTCAATTTTACCACAAAATCATTCTTTTCTGCTTTTCCTGTCGAATGTTATGCCGTTATCATCTCAAATATCTTAAATAGGAGAAACTTTACAATGCCAATTGAATTCCAATCTAATGTATCAACACAGTGCATAAGGCAAAATAGTAATGAAATCGCGAGTCTCACAGTTGTTGTAGGCAGCTCCAAATTTTAAGTGCATCATTTAAGAATGAAGTAAAATAATAATGAAATCACACATACTCGTATATGTATAGGGATTTTGGAATTAGCTCAAATGCAGCACTGCTTTATTGATTTACAAACTTTGTGCGTCCGCCTACTTTAGAGCAATTGGACACAAAATGCTTGCAACCAGGTTTCTGTTAAATCTGTAGTTTAAGGTGGCCGCATGAAAGCCAACTTGAGTTAAGAGTTAAATTTCGGATAAAATTTTAAAAAGAGTTTTTATGAGTTCTATAACAATTTTTCTTAAATGCTTTGACTATTATGTCACAATGAAAGTTGCGCTTTCAATAAATAGTGCTCACAGCATTAATGCTTTGGTTTACATTATGGCCAATTTAGAACAATTCGGCTTTTGGGTTTGTCGTTTTTTGAAAGAGTTTGCAATTATTGTATTTACGACGATAATGTTAGGATTTTTCACTCACAGTATTTGAATGTCCATTTCTGATATTAAATTTTTGGTTCATAAGAGTCAAATATAAATGAAAATATCTGAAATGCACAACAGAGTGTCCCAAAACACATTTTGCGATTTCACGATGACATTCCAGTTAAAGCATTTACGGGTACTTGATTTTCAGAAATGCCATCTAAAAATAATATTAAAAAGCTTCACTGATTTGATTACTTATGATCATGTCTTATCTTTAAGTATAATCAATACCAAAAATTTATTAAAAATTACGTATACGAGAACTTTGAAGAATTAACATTTCAGTGAAGCAAGAGATTATATGAATGGAGATCTCTGAATTTATCTGTTTAAAATGAGACATCTTTTATATTTGCCTGAAAAATTAAGAACTTCATTTAATTACATTCATCTTTATCTGGCATCTATAGATAATTAGCTCCGGCACTGGTTTGTTTCACATTTTGAAATAAACCACTTAATCGGACACAATCATCTGTAAATGTCACGTAAAGAAAACAGCATTTAAAAACTGAAGAACTCTTCAAGACTGACTTGAGTTCATGAATGTTGAGACCTGAGCAGATTTTTATATTGAAAAGTCATACTTTTATGATTATGTTTTAATTAGAGAAAAACTTTTTTCTCACTCAACATTTTTACAATCAACAGTGGTGTGCTACACACAACCTTGACATTTGTAAACTCGACTCTGTTCTTTTAAATTCGCAGTGGTCGCGGTTGATATAAAACTATTATTATTGGTTTCATCGTAATGTTTTTTAATCACGCAAAAACTGGAGTATACAATTTTTTGTTGTTCATTTATTTTAACATATAAATCTACATTAAGCAGCCGCGTTTCCGCAGAACTTAGATGCGTAAAAAAATTCCCTATTTGGCATTTTTCAGAGCCTTCATTTATCTTTAAAAAGATTTGCTTCAATATTCCAATTTTTGTTGTGATTATTTTAATTTTGTAGAAATCTCCGTGAGGAGTTACCACTTATTGGGCACACTAATGGTGGCAATGATTTCAATTTGCAAAAATGAAATTAAAGATTGTAATTTGATATCCTGATAATAAGTTGTTGTCGCAACACGAAAATTGTGAAATCGATCCCATGATTTTAATTGTTTTTGTAGATAACTGATGCCTTCACTCTGAAAATCATAACAATCGCAAGTTTCCATTCGTATTCGAATATAGGAAGATGTCAATTTTTTTTGTCAGAACTATGATCCATACTAATGTAAGAAGTCTTCTATCACTGCATACCTAATTTGTAGTCCTTAGTCTCTGTTTCAGTATGAGTTTTTTTTTTGCAAAATCTAATATTGAATTTAGAGACAAGAGATGAGCCGTAATACTAATTTAGACAATAACTTGCGCGGCCCGATACAGAGCCTCTGGACTACTGCTTTTAAACCTAACTCGATGGCGAGTGATAAGTCTAAATATACGGAACAAACACACACGTGAATGGCTATCATGCACAGTAAGGCGGACAATCGTGATGTCACACTTAGGTGTGAATGCTGACTAACTTACTGATTTTTCCAAAAAGCTGCAGCAGTTTATGACTACTTCTCTATGATATTTGCGACGTGATAATAATCCATGTTGATATTGAAATGCACTGCTAAGTTTGTTGGTCCTTTCATCTATTACGTTTTACATTAATGATTTGGGCAAAAGAAATATATTAACATCGTAATCTTGCATGCACTCTTTTAAGGTTTCTACTCAAAATGACCCATAACGTGTTGTCTTGCAATTCCATTTCGGATTCAGGCAGATACGGGGAAGGCGAAAAGAGAACTGGTGCTGTAGACTTGTGGAAACATATTTTTAATGTGATAATCCACACAAATATGTATGTACCTAGTTTATCCATTCGGAGAATAGAAGTTAGAAGTAAGAAAAGGATTATTTATTTATTAGAGCAGGAAATTATAGGAATTAAAGATTTGTTATCATCATTTAGAAACGCATAAACATTATATGATAGAATCTGCGCAGGTGAGATGACAGGGCTAAAACTGTATACACTGTGTGTATTAAGTATACGGAAATTTTAAATAAAACAAAAAAACATCCATTGCTTGCAATACAACTATGCCAGCGCTTCACCCAGTCTTCCATATATTTTTCGTAGGCTGATTGAGATATAGCTTTTACCTCCTCTAGCAAATTTTTTCAATCGACTTAAAACGCCTTCCTCGAAGTTGTAATTTTTGGTTCGGGAACAGGAAAAAGTCAGGTGGTGAGTATGGTGCTTGATCGATGACATTTGTCGAGTGTTTCGCCACATACTCTGGCACAATAACGGCTTTGTGTGAGGGTGCATTATCATGATGCAAATGTCCTCAGCCACCTGCTTTCGGTGCTCTTTTTGAACTAGTCGTGCTGCGACACGTTTCAGGTCCAAAATATCAGTGAGAAACGCTATGAGTCAGCTCTCTAAAATTCATACGACGATTTTCGAGCATCAGCTTCTTGATTCTGTCGATGTTTTCATCGTTCGTAGCTGTTAAAAGTCGACTACGATTCGCCGTAGGTCTTCCGCAGCATTTTCAACGATTCACCATGCATATTTCATTTGAAACACAAAATTTATGGCAAACTCTTTGTTCAACAATTTTTTCATATTATAATAATCGAAGCGGAAGTTTGGTTCGCAACAACCACAGTTTTAAATAAACTGAGTAACAGTTTCGTGCAATAACTAAGTACAGTGCTGCCAACTTACCGAATAGAAGTTATGGCGATATCTGTTTGCACTTAATAGTATGTTTCTTATATTGGGACTAAGTAACAAAAATTTTGATGTTACCGTATGCAGATACCTCCCTTTTATATCAGTAAAAGATGAATGATCATGCTAAAAGAGAGCAACAACATCCTTTTCTTGATATTAAAACTATCGTATTCGATATGCTGAGCTTCGTATGCTCCTCGCATACTGTCCAAAACTACTAAAATCTACGAAAGACCGTCCGAAATCTGTTCACGTACTCATATTTTTCGTAGTTTTTGGGGAGAGCAATTCATTTCCCCTCTTTTGTCAGTTTTAGTCCAAGAAATTTGTTCGGGGAAATTTGTGAAAACTGTCAAAACCCCTTTTTTTTTTTATTTGAAACAGTCATCGGCTTTGTTTCGGATTGGATATTTTAATTTATTTTGTTTTACCAAAAATATGTGAGATTTGAATAGAAGATTAATTAATAATTAAAGTTTTTTTTAGAAAGTGTTTACACACACAAAATACATATGTACATTGAAAAGCAGGCAATGAAAGTGCTCCTCAAACACTTTCAGGCACCTACAAATGGCATATACAATGGATGGACAATACAAAGAAAAATTCTCAGAAGAACTTATCTTAAGTCATTCAGACGTGTCTAGACTTAAATAATCTTTGCTCTGAAATTCAAGTTTTTAAATAAAAAAAAACTGCTAACTCCATTAAAATTTATTTTTAGAAATCTTTTAGAGGCAAAACCAAAAAAAAATAATATCAAAACAGTTGACAATTTGTCTGTCCAAAATCCGTTCGTTTACTTTTTAACAAATTTTATCTATGAGAGAAAATTGTATCCTTACTCGTTCAGGTTTGAGAGTTTTTACATATTTAGTCCAAAAAGTACGCGAACAGACCTACTGTTTTGTTCGAAATTTTTTAATCAGACACAAGCGTAGTCGTAACTTTCTCCAAGATATATGAACACGGGTAATAAATATCTCGAGACTCATCTGAATATCAGAATTTTATGAAACGTCGGTATCTTGTCGGAGTGAAACAGTTCTGAAGCCAATTAAGTGACAAATGGCATCATAGCATATAGTAATTGCAGAACCAAAAAGCACAAAGCAGAACAGCTGTCAAATTTTCTTTGGAGGGCATTACAAGCATACCTACTTTTTTAATCAAACGGCATTTATGCTTGCATACTATAAGAACTAAGCGATAAAAGCATACTTGTATCGCAGGCTGTAGATTTATAGCAGCTATGGCGATAAATATAGAATGCTTTGATTTCATAGCTAGTGGAGACACCGTGTAAGAGCATGCTCTTATAACAGGCTATAGAAAAATAACAGCGATGGTGGTCCCCATTCCCGACAAATATAGCATGCTTTGATATCATAGCTCGTGTAGACACCGTGTTAGAGTTCACTGTTTTCCAAACCAATCCGTTTACTGCAATTCAATAGCTGCTTAATTATCGATGTTACATTTATTCAACACACTTTCCGTTCAAAGAATTCTTTAGAATACGCAAGCTTGCGATGCGCAGAGAAGAATAAAAAAAAAAAGAGATCTTAAAAATGAAACGTCGAATCTGTAGAACGAGTGTTACGAAAATTTTACGCGAAAAAGACATCGAAGCAATCGAAAAGATAAAAAGTGATGAGAAAGTGAAGGAAGTTGGAATCGTGTTATGGTGGGTTAAGGCTTTCTTGTGGCAATATTTTCTTGTTTCTAGCATAATTGTTTGTTTCATATTTGTTTCCAGTTTATTAAAAGTGTTTTACAATCCTTTAGATTATTCGGTTACTGTTTTAACTATAGATCCTTTTAATCTTGATCTTTTACTGATTTTACCATTTTAACAAACAAAATTAATTGAAATAAATTTAAAACTAAAAAAAATGGCTCATTAGTGTTAATTCTCCTTTCTGTACAAAAACAAAAATAAATATCAAAACCGTTCAAGCACTCCCTACAAATTTTATTTTTCTTTACAAATATACGTATACAAAAATATTTAAAAAAAAAAAATCATAAAATCAAAGAAATCCGACAGTTTGACCTTAGCTAGGCTAACAGCCAAAATTCCTATTCAGAAAAGACATTACTAGTTAATATATATTCAAAGTAAAAAAATTAACAAAAACATAAAAAGAAAATTAAAAAAAAAAAAAACAACAAAAGCATATGTTAAACAAATTAACTAATATTTAGGTACTTTCAATTAGATCATAAGAATATTTATAGTGTACAGTATTTTATATAGTATACATACATATATTTTTATTGAAAAGAAAGTAACAGAAAGTAAAACAAAAACAAAACTAACAACATATTAAAAGTCCGCACAATATAAAAATAAACAACAAAAAAATCTGAAAACTATTTTTATACTACTTTTGAGAGATGTTACTTTAAGAAAGTTCGAGTTCAAAGGGAAGAGAGAATACTTTTATATTTCTCTTCCGTTTTGCACATTGCATAAATCTAAAGAAAAGAAAAATTACCAATAGTTAAACTATGAATGTTTGTGCGTGTTTGAAAAACAAATTACATACAAATACTACATGTATGCTATAATAATAAACAAAAAAAAAAAAAAAAAAAACAATAGAATAAACATTTATTACAGAATAAGAGATGCTCTCTAGTTTTGCTACAAGTAATTTATTCAAAGAACCAACAAACTGACCGCAGATCAGGAAAAACGAAAACAAAAACAAAAAATAGAAATATAAATTGAAATAAAAGGAACATACTAATTTTATACATAAAATATAAATAGAAAATAAGTTATAAAACAGAAAAAAAAAACAAAACAACAAAATAGAAATCGTGTAAAATATTTTATTTAATTATTCTAAACATATTCCGTATTTTTATTGGTGAAACTTTTATACAAGTGTATGTATATTTTTGTATACATATATGCATATTATATTATATATATATAGATATAGATATATATATCTATACAGATACCTAATGTATGTATAAACAAACAAACAAAACAAAAACAAACGAAAAAAAAAACAACAAAAAAACAAATAAAATATTTAAAATTAATAAATATATACTATATATTTTGGAAGAGAAAAATATACCAAGTTAATAAATTGTTTTGTTTTATTTAATGTTGTTCTGTTTGGGCCTTGAGCAATTCTTTTAAGATTATTGTTTATCGCAGTAAACGCGCCGGTAATTCGCCTGAATTTCAGTTGTCCAATTTTCCCTAGATTGATCAGTCAAGTGGTAAGTACACATTTCATTATTATTACTCTAACTTTATTAAAAAAAAAAAACAAGCCCTCCGCCGCAAAAACCTGGCCAAAATTTGATTTTCCAAAATGTAAAATCAAACAGTAAAAGCTTGCTATAGCGGATCCTAAATATGCATGGATCAATGTGTTGCAGTTTTTTTTCTTTTTCTTACATCGTGTGTTGTGATAAAATAAGTTCAGAGTTAACATTTGAATTTACTGCATTTTTCTTTGAATGCATGGAATTTCGTCAGTGTTCTTCAGTTAGTGATACCGAGTAGTTGTAGTATAAATATAAATATTTTTTTAATGGAGAGTTCTACTGCAGGTACATATGTATTGACATTTAAAATAGATTTTTGGAAATGTTGTGCAGTTTTTTTTGTTTCGACTCGGGTCCAAAAATTCAAAAATTTTCCGGAATTTATTCAAAAAATTAAAAATACAAGTTTATTCATCTAAATCTATATTGCCCCCTTCAAAGTAATCCCCATCGACTGCAACACACTTATGCCAGCGCTTGATCCAATCCTCGAAACATTTTTTATATTCGGTTTTCGGTATGTCCATCAGGGCTTCCTGCGATTTTTCCATTACTTCCTCTCGGCTGCTGAAACGCGTTCCCCGTAGTGGTTTTTTAACTCGATTGAACAGAAAGAAGTCACAGGTAGCCAAATCAGGTGAATTCGGTGGCTGTTGAATGGGATTTGTTGCATTTTTCGTCAAAAAATTACGAATGATGATGGCACTGTGCGATGGTGCGTTATCATGGTGCAAAATCCACGAGTTTTCTGCCCAAAATTCTGGTCTCTTTCGGCGAATTGCTTCACGCAAAGGTCTCATAACGCCTAAATAATACTCTTTCTTTACTGTCTGGCCTTCTGGCAAAAATTCATGCTGCACTACACCGTTGTAATCCATGAAAACCGTGAGCGTTGCCTTCTTTTTTGATTGAAAACGACATGGTTTTTTTGGTCTCGGTTCATTTTGTGAACGCCATTCACTTGCCTGATGTTTGGATTGCGTGTCGTACTCATAAACCCACATCTCGTCTCCAGTAATGATCCTTTTGATGAATGTGGGATCGGATTTAGCCTCGCAAATCATCTCTTTTGCGACGTCAACACTGTCTCTTTTTTGGATGAAATTGAGGTCTATTGGCACCAACTTTGCTGCTACACGACGGAAACCCAAATCATTAACCAAAATTTCTTGGACGGATCCATAGGCAATGTTCAAGTCCTCCGCTATCTCGATTAATGTTTTCGTCGGTTTTCGATGTTGATGGTCTGCCACTATGTTCATCATCTTCGATTGACTCACGACCACTTTTGAACCGCTCGTGCCACTGGTAAACGACCGTTTTCTTTAGAGAATCGTTGCCGAAACACTTTTCCAACATTTCCAATGTTCGCGCACCATTAAATCCGTTTTTTATGCAAAATTTAATACAAGTTCGTTGTTGCAAATTTGAATCCATTTCTAAAATTGTAAAAAATCGCAAACACACACAGAGATAGATGTACTCTTGGCTACGTAACTTTTGCAAATGTTAAGCTATGGTGCTAAGATTTAGAGGGAATGTCAACAACAGATTTACCAACTTAACAAAAAAAAAACAAAACTCAAATCGGAACAATGGGAGCGCCACACGGTGGTGTGGTGCGGGAACTTTTTGATCGAAGTGGTAATATTCCGTGTTATTCCATAATGGTTTGGACTTTTTAAGTTAATTCAATTGTTCGTCAACCCAATGCAAAAAGAATTGGCTGCGACTATCTGCTAACCGAAATTTTATGAACGAATTAATTTTTTAATTTTGTGTTTAATAAAACACTCATACGCCATAAAACGGTTTTAATGAATAATTTTTTTAATATTATTACACTTTTCTTTTTCATTTTATTTTCGAGGAGAAAAGGTACACTGGGATATGTTTTTTTGCAGCAAAAATATAACCAGGTCAGGTATATGGAGGCGGAAAGCAAGCCAAAAAACCAATTTACGCATTTTTTTGGTGCTCATACCGTGAACGTCTATTTTGTGTAAAAGTATAATATTTTGATACATAGCATTTTTTAGGATCATCTGGTTCGAGAGTTGTGACTAGAAAATATTTATTTGATATTATGGGAGAGAGCGGAGAAGGGGATATGAACCAAAAATTAAATTACATAAAATCATTTTTATTAGATTTTCCCTGTTCAACAGAAGATCTCCTTATTTATAAGCCAAAAGTAGATTTGTGTTTGATTTAAAGCAAAGATGGTCAACCTCAAGCAGAAGAAAGGATTTCTTCTTAAAGAATAACAAAGCGTGGCTCGACGTGACCTTCACACTCCTAATTAAAACTTTAAGATCAGCAGGATCTAAAAAGCCATTTGAAGAATCAAATGAAAGGCGTAAAAGAAGAAAAACCGAAAGTATCCGAGAAAACCTTAAAATTGAGGAATTAGCTTATGCAACCCACATGAAATTAAGAGAAACTGGGAAAACTGTTGCTTCAAAAGTTTTAACAGAAATTCTTTAAATCTCCTGGAAAAGCTCAGAAGTACAAAGAAGCATACTCTGACAGCCTTAAAGATAACAAAGAAAAATTGTCCACACTAAAAGCTCTTTCCATGTTTGTTGAAGCTGGGCTATCGCGAAAGAAGTATGAGATTGTAGCAGCAACCAATAAGGTTCTTTTTCCTTGTTACAGTATACTTCAGAAAGCTAAAAACGATTGTTATCCAATCGAAGAATCATACTGTATACTGTTACGGAAACATTAGCTGAAATAAATCTTCAGGATTTGTTGCATCACTCTGTAACTCGACTACTTATGTATATGGATTAAGTTACAAGCAGCCTAAATGGAAGTGAATGTAAGCCCCTAGAGCTCACTATAAAGTGGAGTTGTGACGGATCCCAGCAAACACAATACAAACAAAGATTTGAAAACAGTTCTAAGTCAAATGTATTTATATTTCAAAGTTCACTTGTCCCAGTGCGCTTGGTTTGTGGTTCAAAAATCACCTGGCAAAACCCAACTCCAGCTTCTCCAGAATAAACTTTAATGCTATGTTTGCGGATCCACTTCAAAGGACTTTAACAAATTAAATACAGCAAATAACCAAATTAATGAAAGCTCCATTCAGTTTGGTTTGTCAACCCTGCATGCGCGGATCAGACTTTTTGAGAGTCTTCTGCATATTGCTTATAAGCTTCCAATACAAAAAAATGGCAACTTAAATCGGAAAAAGGCAAAGATATGTGCAAAGTTTTTTTTATTTTTACAATGCTTCTCAGTATACCACATTTTTTGTTTTGTCTAAGTCTGATATCAAAATAAATTAATTATCAGAATGTTCGCGCCTAGATAAACCAACCTATACCGTGGGAGAAACATTCTTCCCGCAAATTTAATCCCACATACCACATTATACGTTTGTGTCCTTGTGATTTATTAATCATTATAGCGAAATATAATTTAATAGGAAATTATAATCTCTTAAATGGGAACGACGCACAATGGGGCAGAAGACCCCTTTAGCTGGCAGAAGTTCAAATTATAAAGTTGATTTTTTTCTTGAAGTTACGTTTAATTTCTCTTCGAAATATTATAGAGAATAAGAAATGGGAAAGAGAAAACTCATTAACACTTTGACTGCCAAGCTATATTAACATTATGGTTTACGCCAGGCCAAAGCATTTTTTTTGCTTTTTTTTCTATCTTACTGCCTAAAAAGAAGTTTCCAACTAATTCCTACTTTTTTGTCATCATAACTGTGCAATTTTAACGGTATTTGTGTGTCGCACGTTTTCGTACGACGTGGCGTCATAAAATAAAAAATAGTCGTTGGAGCCACGTCGCACAAAAACGTACGACAGTAGTATCCTCGTGTTGTCTCGTGTTATCTCCTGTGTTTTTAGTAAGTGTTACATAAGTGATTGCGCAAGTTGTCAATAATATTTTTCGTACAGTTATAGGTTTCTGAAAAGTAGGCATTTGAAATGGAAAGAGTAAATTTGGATGAAAATGAGGTGGAGAGGGAACCAGAAATGGAAGAAAGCGACGAAGATTTTTCAAGCGATGCTTTGGATTTTGATGATAGATAATTGGCTACCAAATGATGATCCTAACTCAGATACCGACTCGGAACATGAAGATTTGAACGCGGTTGATGCGGAAGTGCTAGAAAGTGATGAGGAAGAGATGCTTGAAGAATCCGAGGATACACCAGCCCTGATTGATACAAGTGACCATGTACGCTGGATGGAGTTTTCTTCCCGCTAAAAAAACCTTTCCTTTCACTGGAAAGTCCTGTTTCCTAATAGACGTGCCTTCAAATATAAGCTGTCTTGAAGCCTTTTACCTTTTTGTTGATGAGGAGGTTATACAATTTATAGTTAAGATCACAAGTGGAGCATTTGTTTATTTTTTGCTTCGAGTGCAGACGTGTTTTTCGTGTCTTGACTAGCGTTACTAAATTGTCTGTTTAATCTCAATAATTTTTTTTATCATGGAATCAGGTTGGTTGTTTAATATTTATTTATACAGTAAACTCTCGATAATTCGAATTGCATTGGACCAAGAAAAAACTTCGGATTGCAGAGGCTTTCGAATTATGGGGGTCTCAGAAAAAAAGAGTATTTTCTCTAAACGAAATTTTTATTATTTTATTTTATACGAGTATGTACATACATATGTGTTTACATTTGAATAATGGTCCGTAGAGTAAAGAAATTATACATTTTTAAATTACATGAAAAAATCTGTAATTTTTATTATTATTATTTTCAAAGGAACGATGCAAATTAATTTTTTCTGAGTTAGCAGCTGCAAACGAGCTCGGTCCAGGGTGTTTTCTATCGTGTTTAAAGCTGAAAAAACGTTTTCGTCGACATCTGTCCTCTCTAAAAATTTGCGTAGTTTTTCAAGTGATAATTTCGGTTCCTTTGAAGTAACGGACAGAACTGGTTCCCCATCCTCATCCCCGTCCTCATCCTCATCATGATCCGAGTTTTCTTCCCCAGATGGTAGTATGTCTGCATCCGTTAGGGCTCCAATGACTGCTAAGTTATCATCAAAGTGGAAAAACTCTTGGAATGAGACTGGGATTTCTTCGGAATAAGGTAGGAGATTCCATCCGATATGTATAAAATCGATATCATGTTCTTCTTCAACTTGAACTTCTTGTGATTCTTCCTGGATTGTACTTTTGGTAAAATTCTTCCAAGCTTCATCAGCCATTTTCATTGCAAGCAGCACTGGTATGTTGGACTCATTCCCTTCTTCTGTACAATCTCACTTCCTTCGGGTACAGGGTCTTGAAGTTGTTGATAATGCCTTGGTCAAGTGGTTGAAGTTTGGAAGTTGTATTCGCTGGCAAAAATTGTATTTGACATTGGTAAGAGGTGACAGGTGTGAGCAGTGAACTTATCAATGAACAAAAGGATTTTCCGTTTCTGTTTTTTCATTTCCACATCGAGACTAGTTAGCCGTTCCCTAAATAGTTCTGTCGCCATCCACGCTTTTTTATTTGAAGGATAAGACATCGGAAATGATTTTATGTTCTTAAAACATCGCGGTTTTGCATATTTTCCTATCATCATCGGTTTAAATTTTTGGGACCCATCCATATTCGCAGCTAATAATAATGTGATTCGCTCTTTGATGTTTTTTCCCCCGTGACATTTTTCATTTGTAAACGACATTATTCGATCTGGAAGACATTTAAAAAATAGTCCTGCCTTATCACCGCTAAAAATATTTTGCGGTTCGTAACCTTCCAACAGTCCTTCTAGTTCATTTTTCCAATCTGAATAAATACCGTCACCAACGCTTGCACTCTCACTGCAGATTTTTCGAAACACGATGTTGTGACGTTTTTTAAATTTTTCTAACCATCCCTCACTAGCTTTAAAATCCATAATCCCTAAACGAAGTGAAAAAGATTTTGCTTTTCTTTTAACATAAGACCTCCGACAGGAATATTTTTATGGTTACATTGCGTAAACTATTTTAGCAAGCTTTCTTCAAGCTGAGGAAACTCACCCGGCCTACTTCTTTTTCTTGCCTTATGTGATCTGTCTGCGACAGTTCTATCTCTCTGCTTTAAAATCGTTGACAGAGTAGAGGATGGAATTTCGTAACGTGCCGCTACGTCATTTTTCTTCTGTCCTTCTTCTACGGCCTGGACAATTTTCTTCTTCTCAGAGATAGGCAACCACTTGTACTTTTTGGAACTCATTTCTATATTGTGTCACGGGTAATATAATCAAGGTAAGAAGAAAGAAATAAAGATTTAAAAAGGGATTAATATAGCGTCCAAGCACCGCTAGTCCAATTTGATTGCCACTTTTAAAATGGAAAAATTGCACACTCTACTGCCAACCATCTGCACACCTTTCCGTTCAATGAATAAAAGGGCACAGGCATCTTTCAAGCATTTGTTTTCATGGTCTCCTTTCGTCACATATGCCTTTCAGTGAATAGTTGAAGAAAAACAAATAGACTTGACTTCGAATTAAAGAGGTAAAAAAGCCATCATTTTCGAATTATAGACGTTTCCAGGTTATTTTACACAACAGTAAATTCGAATTAACGAAAGGGGCAAATTGCGTAGGTTTTCTTCGATTACCAGAGGTTTTTCATGGGACTGAGAAAATGCTTCCATTTATAGTGGTTTTCGAATTATGGGGGTTTGAATTATCGAGAGTTCACTGTATATAAAAAAATTTTTGTTATCTTAGTTGTAAGTTGAATATAGAAAAAGTGTAAAAAAAAATGTGTTAGTTTTACATACAACGAAATTCCGTAAACTATTTGTTTGGTTTAGCCGTGAGATGCCGTAAAGTTTTAAATGTCGTTTTGTTATATATCTTGTCTAATCTCAGAAGATGTCCAATTTTCTTGCTCCAATCTGCTCCCCTCCGGGTTGTTTAATTTTTTGTTGGTGACGTCACTCATGAAAAAAATCTAATTTTTTTTTTAATTTACGTTATGATAACTTCTTAGGCCGATCAACTTCCAAAACCTTGTCTATTACAAGACAAGAACTCTTTAATATAATGAAGAATTCGGATCGCAAATTTTGCGAAATTCAAATCGCGTTGGGAAACAGCATGTCGAATGGAAGCACGATTCTTAAAAAAACAATTACTAAAAACATCTGTTTTGTTCAGCTACAAATGCTCTGTAAATTCAAAACATTTCTTTTGAAGAAGGATCGGAAAGAACGAAACGACAAAAAACGGAACAGTTGAGGAGATCGACATCTCTTTCTGAGTTGGTATATGTTTCTGAAATGACAATCGGGTACTGCAAAATTAATTCGGGAAATCACCACCGTTCCAAGTCATGCTGAAAAGTTTATAAAGGCCTTAAATGAGTCTACTGAACCAATTTCAATGACTGGAGAAGAAACATTGGCATTGATTATTGAGGCAAATCTCTCTCGATTCCAGTATGAAATAATAAGATCAAAAGCTCCAAAAATACCATATTTCCGTCATTTCCGTCGTACAAAGTTGTTCAAGAGTGTAAAAAAAAAATTTTACCCTGAACCTGAAAAAATGTACATTTCAAAGACTTCTGTTAATACTGATCTGCAAAGCTTATTCAACCTAGGTAGGTAGGTAGGTACGTAAGAGTGGCTGTTGGATATACCAACCCACATAGGTCTAATGGCCCATTGTGGTGCCACGTGGATCTATGATCCTCTTACTGATGGAACCAGTTTGAGCTTCTGACGAAGCGAAGGAGACTGTTTACGTCTATATTTTTTAGATCGTTTAGGTCTTTGTAGAAGAAGGCTCCTAAGTGAAGTTTTCTTCTCTGGGAGAGAGCTGGACATGTACAGAGTAGGTGGAGGATTGTCTCCTCCTCCTCCTCCTCGTCCATGCAGCTTCTGCAGGAATCATTTGTAAAGGCGCCAAGCCTTCTTGCGTGCTTGCCTATGAGGCAGTGTCCAGTGATGACACCTAAGATGGCGCTGAGATGTTCCTTATTTAGAAGGATCCGACACTTAGAGCGATACAGATCCAGTTTTGGCCAGACTTGTTTGGTCGCTAGACATGTTGGTCCAACAGTCCACCTAAGGTCTGTTCTTTTATTGGCATCCAGCTTTAATATTAGTTTGCACACAGCGATTGGGATACCTATGCTACCCCTTTCCGGTAGAATTGGTAGAGTGGTTCCAATTTTGGCGAGTTCATCGGCTCTACAGTTCCCTGGAGCGTCTCTGTGGCCCGGCACCCAACAGAGGTGAAGGTTGAACTGCTCTTCCATCTCCATAAGAGACGATCGGCATTCAAGGGCGGTTTTAGAATTTAGTGAGACTGAGTCCAGGGATTTGATAGTGGCCTGATTATTCGAAAAGATACGGATATCCTTTGCAGATATCACGTTTTTCTTCAGCCAGGACAGAGCTGCTTTAATCGCCAAAATTTCCGCCTGGAACACGCTGCAGTGATTTGGAAGACGGAAAGCGAGGCTTAGATTTAGCATGTCTGAGAAAACACCGCCACCAACCCCGCTATTGGTTTTAGATCCATCTGTGTAGAGATGGATTGACTTGTCCTCCATGAAAACATCTTCCTCCCAGAACGATCTAGAGGGGAAGCTTACATGGAAGTCTTTGCCAAACCAAAGTTCAGGTGTGGTGTAATCGATGTTCTCTGTGGGGATTCCTATTGTATTAAGAATACTGGCGTGGCCAAATGGATTATTTGTCCACTGCAGTCGCAGCTATTTGCCTGCTGAAAATATCAAGGGGTATTAGATGAAGCAGAATGTCTAATGCCGCAGAGGGTGTAGACCGCAATGCTCCGCTTATGCATAGACATGCTGTTCTCTGCACACTGCTTAGCTTAATGCAGTTAACCGCACTTTCTAAAGCTCCACCAGACTATCACCCCGTAAGTAAGTAGCGGTCTTATGACCGAGATGTACAGCCAGTGGGTTATCCGGGGTTGAAAACCCCATTTATTCCCAATGGCTTTTTTGCAAGAGAATAAATCTATTGTAGCTTTATTGACTCTTTCTTGAATGTTAGGTTTACAGTTTAGTTTCCTGTCAAAAATGAGACCCAGATATTTTGCTGTATCGGAAAACATTAAACTGGTACCGTTTATTGAAGGAGGGTCTATAGTTGGAATTTTGTATTTCCTGGAAAAGAGGACAAGATCAGTTTTATGGGGGTTTATTCCCAATCCACAGAGATCTGTCCAACGGGTTAATCTATTGAGATTTAATTGAAGGAGTTCTTTAATGGTATTAAGATGCTTACCTGAGACGGCTATAGCAACGTCATCCGCATAGGCAATCACCCTGCTACCACCCGCTTCCAGGTATAACAGCAGTTCATTTACTACTAAGTTCTAGAAAAGGGGGGACACCGTCTTGCGGCGTACCTCTGCTGACACATCCTTTAGCAGAAGTCTCACCCAGTTTGGAGTTGATTATCCTACTTTTTAGCATAAGACTGATCAGTTCCCCAAGTGAGTCGTTTACTGCAGAGTTGACAGCGCAGTCGTGATTGCGGATGTGTTGACGTTGTTGAAGGCACCCTCTATGTCCAGGAAAGCAACCATTGTGTACTCTTTATATTGTAGGGATCGTTCGATGTGGTTAGTCAGTGAATGCAGAGCCGTTTCCACCGACTTTCCTTTACAGTACGCATGTTGAGCCGTTGACAGAAGTCTAGGATCAATTTTAGCTCGTATATGGATATCAGTCAATCGTTCTAGAGTTTTCAGAAGGAAAGATGATAGACTTATAGGTTTGAGGTCCTTTGGGACGACATGAGAACATTTTCCGGCTTTGGGGATGAACACTACATTGACTTCTCCCCATGACAGTGGAATGTGGATAAGTTCTACACAGCTTCTCATAATATTACCTAGCGCAGGCAGAATAATATCTGAGGACCTCTGTAGCTCGGCAGGTATTATACCGTCCGGACCAGCAGACTTGTATGGTTTGAAGCTATGCAGCGCCTAGAGCAGTTTGTCTCTTGTGATCAGACCATGGATTTTGGTCCCGGTTGCAGTAGACCTGTTTGGGCTGCTACTGACCGCGAATTGAGAGCTATCTGGAAAGTGGGTGTCCAGTAGCAGATTGAGTGATTCATCACTTGAGGTTGTCCAGGAGTCATCGGTTTTTTCCAAACAGCTAGGCATCATAGGATTTGTAGAGAGGATTTTTCTTAGCCGTGATGCCTCAGAGGTTTCCGTGATTTTGTCACAGAAGGACCTCCAAGATTGTCGCTTTGCCTTCCTCATTTCTTTTTTGTATAATTTGAGGGATTCTTTGTATGAGTCCCAGTCAGTCACTTTTCTTGTGCTCTTTGCTAAGTTGAAAAGAAATCCCTGACCTTCATGTCAAGCTCATTGGTGTCACGCGGGGGACTTGATAGTTCAGAGAATTGCGTTTCTGACAGTATTTCTCTGTATTTTGGCCAATCAGTTTTCCGGTACTTCCGGAATGATGGTTGACTAGGAGGAGCATCATTCAGGCTGAATTGGATGTATCTGTGGGCTCATTGCCAATATTGCGAATAAAGAGGTTAGTACTTATAATATAGTCAAAAAGTGACTCACCTCTGTTATTGATGCCTGTGGTGCCCCATACCGTGTGATGCGCATTAGCGTCGCATCCGATGATGAGGTCAGTTTTTTGTCTTCCAGCCTCCAGCACCACCCTTTCTAGGTTATCGTGGCCAAGGTATGCCGATGCTAGCCAGTAGGAGCCTTTGGCAGTCTCTAGTCTGACAACGGTTAAGTCGGGGTCGCTGAGATTATTCAACCTAACAGTTGAACGTTTGATTACTGTTCAAAAAGAGGTTATTGGTTTGCTGAGGCCCGAAGAATTACAAAATATATGCTTATACTTTAATTGGGGCTTTGATGGTACGAGGGCGGGTCAATAATTCCGTGCATTTTTGAATTTCTGACCTCTTTACTGAAACAGCAACACTGCTCCTGTCAACAGGCATTTGTCAGTTGACTCCTGTCAAAATTTAAACTTGCTGCGTCAGTTAGTTTGTGTTTGACAGCTATTTTTATCAGACTACTCACTAATTTGAGGAGAAAATGGAAAAAAGTGAATTTCGTGTGCTTATTAAGCATTATTTCTTGCGAAAAAAAACCATTACCGAGACCAAGGCTAAGCTTGATAAATACTATGGGGACTCTGCACCATCGATTTCAATGGTAAAAAAGTGGTTTACTGAATTTCGTTGTGGCCGTACAAGCACTGAAGATGCCGAACGTCCTGGACGCCCAGTTGAGGTCTCTACACCCGAAACAATCGAAAAAATTCACGATATGGTGTTGGCCGTGCGAGAGATTGTGGAAGCCGTAGGGATCTCGCATGGCTCAGTGGTTTCAATTTTGAATGATCACTTGGGCATGAGAAAGCTTTCCGCAAGATGGGTGCCGCGTTTGCTCACAGTCGACCATAAACGCAATCGTGTAACAACTTCACAGGAAGGTTTGGCGTTGTTTAATCGCAATATGGAGGAGTTTTTGCGCCGTTTTGTAACCGTGGACGAAACATGGATCCATCACAACACACCAGAGAACAAACAACAGTCAAAACAGTGGGTTTCTGGTGTGAAAATAATCTGGCAGAATCCTCGTTCAAGTTCAATCCGATTTTGTAGACCACTTAAAATTGAATTTATTAGAGAATCTCCCGCAGTATCTGTTGCTGAAAAGCAAAGAGTTGATGATCAAATTAAGTACCTCCAGCCTAGCATTGTAACGGTGAGTGGGAAAACTGTTTCGATTCAATACAATTTAATGTTTACCATGGTTGATGGAAATGTGTGTAATGCTATTACCGAAAACTCTTCGACACAAAAGTGCTGTATTTGCGATGCCAAGTTAGAAGAATTTAATTCGGTTGGAGAAATGATAAAAAGGCCAGTTAAAAGTGAAAATTTGCAATTTGGATTATCTGTGTTACATGGATGGATTCGTTTTTTTGAATGCCTTCTTCACCTTTTATATAAATTAAAAATAAAACAATGGCAAGCTAGAGGAGAAGGAAGTAAAAAAAATGTTGCCAAAATAAAAGACGAAACTCAACGGCAGTTTCGAAACCGTTTGGGCTTGATTGTTGAATAACCCAAGCCGGGCTTTGGAAATTCCAATGACGGAAACACGGCAAGGAGGTTCTTTGAAAATGCTGAAATTTCAGCAGAAATAACCAAACTTGATTTGGATTTGATTAAAAAATGCACACGATAATGATTGTTGTTTCATGCGGTCATGAAATTGCTGTCCCGAAATTTAAAGAATTTGCCCATAAAACTGCTAAATATTTCGTAGAGAAGTATCCGTGGTACTATATGCCACCTACCGTCCACAAATATTTGATCCGTGGGAATGAGATAATTTCATCGGCTTTACTACCCATTAGTCAGTTAAGAGACGAAGCGCAGGAGGCCCGCAACAAGGACTTTAAAAGATGTCGGGAGTATCACTCCTGTAAAAATAGCCGCGAAAACACGAATGCGGACATACGAGTAGTTAAATTTTTGTTGTTGTCATCAGATCCGGTATTAACAGGTATGCAAAGGATTCCGAAGAAGAAAATGCACTATTTGCCGAAAAAAACCGTTGATTTGCTCAGATGCCCATCTGACCCTTCCCCAAATCAAAGTGGTTATGACATCATTGAAAGTGATGAAGAATTGTAAATGATTATATGCATATGTGTACCATTTGCTATTAAAATTGTGCTTATAACAAAAAATAACAATACTACCTTATTTGTTCTTTATTTAGCAAAATGTATTTCACTTTAATAAGCTTATTCATATGTATATCCCTTATTTTGAAAAAAGTAGGCGTTTAAGTGGGCGTGGCCAGAAATAACTTTGACAATAAATTAGCATTAGCACCAAGAGTAATGATGCAAAATTTCAAGTTCCCAACTTTGCTGGTTGATTTAATGCAAACTTTTAAGGCATTCTGCCCCACTGTGCGACGAATCCTAAGTTTGTGAGCCTTCTGTTGAACTGCAGATCTCGTAGGCATAATGCATTCGATAATATTATTACCCAGATTTGGGAGATTTAAGTTCTGTAGTAACGGATTGCCGATTTTCGTTGGAGGATTTTAAAAATGTAAAAACTTTTCTGGATAATACAATGCGCGCCTGCGCTATGTTTACGACAGTCTCTTACTTATTTACTTAGTTGGCTTTATAGTTCGGGGAGAACCTGGGCCTCAACTAACAAGCCTCTCTAGTTAACTCAGTCTTTAACTAATTGCCTCCAGTTGTGCATTCCAAGTCGGTTGAGGTCCCCTTCTACTTGTGCATGCCACCTAATTTGATGTTTTCCTCTACTGCGTTATACCTCCGGGTTAGATTCGAAGACTGCTGCCCGAAGCACTGGTGAGCATTTTCTCTACATGTCCTCCAACCGAATGTTTCCCGAAGGATATTTCTCTAGAACCGACTGAGAATATCTTCTTCCGTTTTCGATAGAGTCCATGCTTCAGGGCCATAAAGTAGGACTGGGATGATCAATATAGTCTTCTTGGCTGCCGAGGTGTTGTTGACAGAATTTATAGTAGAGCCAAATTTCCTTATTCACTCGAAATTACACCGTCGACTGTGACGTTCTGTCCAATTTGTCGATGTTGTGTGTCCCTTGTTGGCAGCAGTACATAGTTATGCCTCATTTACGGCTGAACTCATGCTAGCGTATGAGTGTTCTCCAATTATGTCGATATCATTGGCGTACGCTAATAGTTGCACAGACTTTTGAAAGATTGTGCCTCCACTGTTCCCTTTTGAGTTCCACACAATTCTTTCAATTATGATGTTGAAGAAGTCACATGACAGCGCGTCACCTTGCCTAAAACGTTTTTTTTTTATATCACAGGTCTCGGTTAAGACGTTACTGACTTTGACGGAGCATCGGAGTTTAATTTTTGGTGGATTGGACAAAAGGTTCCGACATTCCAATCATCAGGCATACACAGATCTGAGAAATGAGTTGGGGTATGCTCTCCACAAATTCACATCCAGCAGCTTTGAATACCTCCGTAAGCCGTCTGCTGCTTTGTTTGATTTAAGCTTAGATATTGCTATCTTTATTTCGTTTTGGTCAGGTGGACGGAAGTTTTGGCTATCATCGTCTAAGTTGAATGGTTTAATTTGCCTGACGACGGGATGTCGTGCTTCTCCGCCATTATATAGTTGGTATATTTTACAAAAAGAAAAAGTATATTTAATGTGATTTAAGAAGTATGGATACGTTTATTCACTACAATCAATTACTGTCGACCATGGATGAACTAACCTAGGTGATAACCTCTACTACAGTAATACTTTTGAAAAACACTTAACTTTCGCACAGACTCACTATAAGTGAATTACCAACGCTTTTACATTACTATAACCTGTCAGAATTTGCTAGAATGAGAGCAATTTATAAGTAAAGTTGCTAGAATGTAAGCGATTTGCACGAGTGTGTGTATTGAGGAAGACATTTTTTGAGTAAAATGGGCGGATTTTTTGCCACTAGGTTAGTTAACTATGCGACTGGCTTTGTTCTCCGTAACGACTAATCTTTTCCCATTCTCCCAGCATGATCGCATCGTGTGTGTGTTCGTTCGTCATTTGTTTCTCTTTTTGCTTACTTCGTTCGTATACGCCTAGACGTAGTGTGTATGTATTGTGTGTGATCGTCTTTGTCGTCTTTATGTCGCCTGTTTTTCGTTTTACCGAATCCCACGTACATATATGTACTATAGCCCTTCAAGGTCTAGAATTTAAATTCTTAGTAAAAACAAGGGTTTATTGTAAATGAAATCGAACATTTATTTGAAAACTGACGAAATTAATGCTCTTAAAGAATTACAATAATTACAAAATTGGATTATTCGTCGTTGCCTTCATCACGTCGTCTTTCAAATATAGCAAATGAAAATGCCATCTGTAAAGTCTTCCGCTGGTCTAGAATAAATGCAATTTTTGCCGATCTTTTTGTACTCTGGATTACCTACACGCTGCCATTTGTTACGCAGTGCTTTCTTGCACTCAGCAGTTTGAATTGTGGGCAAAGTTGCAAACAGCGTTGTACCACCTAAAAAGAATTCAACATACAACTTAACAAATATAAAGAATTTCAAAAGCAAACCTCTTCATTTTCTTCTTCATAGATTGAACATGTGGAGTAGGCGACCCGTTTAACATTTGGAAATGCTGTCATTGCATGTGCTACCATTTTAATCTGCAAACCTGCTAATTTATTCAGTCGAGCTGGATCCTTCTCATCAGAGTGTAGTGACATACGATTTTGCATTCCAGATCCTGAGCATGAAGGATCCACTAAAACGTATTCAACCGAAGGGCATTTTTCGTCATCTATAGAAAGACAGTAAGTACGAGTATGTAAGAATATAAGAAATTTAAAAATTTAGCGTTTCATACTTAAAGTAAGTGCGTCTGCGAGAATTGTTTCAACGATTGTAGCATTTGCTGCTTCAACCATGCTGCAGAGTAGCTTGTGTCTGCTGGCATCTTGTTCTACAGCGTAGATTTTCCCTTTGTTTTCCATTACATTTGAATGTGAATTGTCTTCATTCCTGGAGCAGCGCACATATCCAAAACGACTGCATTGGGTGGAGGTTGTAAAAGTTCGGCTACTAGACAGGTTCCCTTAAATGTGAGAAATTTATTAGAAAAGGTTTAAAGATAGCTCGGTAATTATTTCGCAATAATGCATTGCCGACATAAACATAATCGTTAATTCTTTGTCAATAAGGCTAGTTTCACATCCAGACGGTAGACTGAAAAATAGAATTTATGTATAATTTTTGGCGTCACCACTTATCGGCGTTCGAAGGTCCGTCAAAGCATGTACGTTTCTAGAGCAGAGTCTTGAAGGCAAACAGACACTGTGAGTCAGCCGACAAATGTGTCTACTTCAACATTATATGAGGTAGAATGTATTTTTTTAGAGATTCGTTTTTTGAATAAGTCGATTCGATAATTGTGCACAGCAATTTGAGTTGTGTCCAACCTCTTTATGGGAGATTTTGGTCGACTAATCATTGAAGATGCCTGACCGTCGGCGCACGTTCGGTGAATGGGTTGTGTCACCGAGCTTAAATATTGCTTTTTGGTTTTTTTCGAAATTTATAAATTCAATTATAAAGTATTTTAAATTTGATTTAATTGATTTAAAGCATGCATACCTTCGCTAAGGATGTGCCCACTGGTAACATAAATCTTCTTCCACACTGTTGGCAACTCTTTTAAGACAAGTTTCGAATCATTCTACCTTTTAAATAGCTTTGTCGCTCTCTTCGGAAAATTTTGCAAGTGCAGTTGAGACTTGTTTTTTTTAACTATCATACCAATACGCTCATACCGGTTTCCTGGTTCATTGAAAATTTACCAGGTAGCAGTGTTGGAGACAGAGTGAATTTTTTTGTATAATTGGCTCGCGCACAAGGGTTTTTTCCCAAAAATGTTTGCACATAGCGCCAACGAGGGGGAAGTTAGGGAGGGAAAAGAGGAGAGATACCGATGTGCGTTGGTCTTAAATGTTTGAAGTTATAGTGACTAGGGAATAAAGAGCTCGGCAGGGCATTCTATAAGCGAGTTGTACGACTTAGGAACGAATCACGATATTTCACAGTACGTCCGAAGGTGGGCTTAAGGGTATACTGATGAGCATTCATAACGAGGCGGGTGTTGCGGTTAAAAGTTAGAAGGGGTGGAATGCTACTGGCAATTTCGGAGGAGCACTGCTGGTGAAAATAGCGATACAGCAAGGTGAGACAGGAGACATTACGTCTGTATTCGAGGGTGCTGAATGACTTTGTGATATTGTCATCACTAGAGACCGGATTATATGCAACCATAAAAACCTTGAAATATGCATGCAAATATGCATGAAACATACTTAAAATATGCATGAAAAGTGTCAAAATATGCAACATTAAATACTAAAAAAATAGTAGTTTTAAGTCTTTTATTTCTAATTCAGCATAGTATTAGTGATAGTAATACTAATTAATAGTATATATTGGGTCTACAAGTAAGTTTCCAGCGTTTTTTTTCCAAAATTTGAAGTTTTATTATGAAAACATAGTTACAATGCCTTATTCAAAGTATCGTCCATCGGAAGCTACAGCTTTCCCCCCATCTTTCTGGCAATTTATGAATTCCGGACCAAACAAATTTCTCGTCTTTCGAGCCCAAGAACGTATCGAGCCCAATTTTTGATTTCCTCTACTGAGCTGAAGCGTATTCCCGTAAGAGCGTTCTGCATCGAACGAAGCAAGCTGGTAGTCAGATGGTGCCAAGTCTGGACTGTAAGGCGGGTGCGGCAGAATTTCCCATCCACTATTTACCAAATAGTTTTTCACCGAAACCGCAACATGTGGCCGAGCGGTTGTCGTGATGAAAAATGACGGACTCATGCCTGGTCTCATATTCTGGCCGTTTTTCTTTTAATGCCCGCTTTAAACGAATTAGTTGGGGTTCGATATAATGGTCCTTTGATGGTTTCACCACTCCGGAAGCAGTTCGTAGTATACGACATCCTTTTGATCCCACCATATGCAGAGCATGACCTTATTCACGTGAATATTTCGTTTCGGCGTCGATTGGGCGGGCTTGCCGGGCTTTGTATACGATTTTCTGCGTTTAGGATTATCATAATAAATCCATTTCTCATCACCAGTGACAATACGATGCAAAAATGATTTATTTTTATACCGCTGCAGTAACATTTCGGACATGCAAAATCGCCGCTCGACGTCTCTTGGCTTCAATTCGTACGGCACCCAGTTTCCAACCTTTTGAATGAATCCCAGTGCTTTTAGGCGCAGGGAAACGGCTTGTTGCGTGACGCCCAATGATGCGAGCTAGCTCCGGATCTCACATAACGGTTCAAAAGTGTGTGATTCCGAAGCCTCTA